>PVIH01020819.1:0-31346 GCA_004025045.1 Sigmodon hispidus
GAAATAGGCTCATGTTAGAAAATGGTTACATCTTTCAAAACTAAAAGTGTGGTTATATAATGGACACTGTCAATGTTCATAGTTTAAACCTGGGTACCTGATCAAAATGCTTAGGAAATATTAAAATTGAGCTAAATTGTCTCAAGTTCTTTTATTCATATAATAAAGATTGAAAGAATTGGGGAGGCAAAAAAAAAAAGAAAATATGTATTCCGCAAAAATGGAAAACATAGAAGAAATGGACAGCTTTCTGGACAGGTACCATTTACCAAAATTAAATCAAGGTCAGATTAAATACTTAAACACACCTATGACTCTAAAGGAAATTGAAGCTGTTATTAAAAGCCTCTTAAGTAAAAAATGCCCAGGTCCAAATGGTTTCAGTGCATAATTCTACCGAACATGCAAAGAACTACTATCAATTCTCCTCAAACTGTTTCACACAGTAGAAACTGAAGGAATATTGCCAAATTCCTTTTATGAGGCCACAATTACCCTAATACCCAGGCCACTCAAAGACACAACCAAGAAAGAGAATTATAGATGAATTTCCATGAATAGTGATACAAAAATTCTCCACAAAATTCTTGCAAACCATATACAACAACATATAAATATTACCATCCACCACAATCAAGGAGGCTTCAACCCAGAAATGAAGGGATGGTTTCACATACTAAAAACTGTAAATGTCATCCATCATATAAACAAACTGAAGGAAAAAAAACCACATGATCATATCCTTAGATGCTGAAAAAGCCTTTGACAAAATCCAACACTCCTTTATGATAAAAGGCCTGGAGAGATCAGGAGTACAGGGAAAATATCTAAATATAACAAAGGCTATTTACAAGGAGCTGATGGCCAAGAACAAACTAAATGGAGAAATTGTCAAAGGAATCCCACTAAAATTAGGAACTAGTCAAGGATGTCCTCTCTCCCATTATCTATTCAATATAGATCTTGAAGTTTTAGCTAAAGCAATAAGAGAATGAAAGAAGATTAAGAGTATACAAATTGCAAATGAAGAAGTGAAACTATCTCTATTTGCAGGTAATATGATTGTATACAAAAGTGATCCACAAAATTCTACCAGGGAACTTCTACAGCTGATAAACATCTTCAGCAATGTAGCAGCATACAAGATTAACTCAAAGAAATCTGTTACCTTCCTATACACTAAAGACAAATATGCTAAAAAAGAAATAAGAGGAATATCACCCTTTATAATAGCTGCAAATTGCATTAAATACCTTGATGTAACTATAACAAAAGAAGTAACAGATCTATTCGACAAAAATTTAAAATCACTGAATAAATAAATTGAAGAGGATATCAGAAAATGGAAAGGTCTCCCATGTTCCTGGATGGATAGGATCAACATAGAAAAAAAGGCAATCTTACCAAAAGTAATCTGCAGATTCAATGCAATTCCCATCAAAATACCAACACAATGGTTTACAGACCTTGAAAGCAAAATACTCAGTTTCACTTGAAATAACAGGAAAGCCAGGATTGCCAGAACAATTTTGCTCAACAAAAGAACCTCAGGAGGCATCACCATCCCTGACTTTAATTTATCGTATAGAGCTATAGTAATAAAAACAGCCTGGTATTGGCATAAAAACAGACTTGTGGATCAATGGAATCAAACTGAAGATCCTGACATTAACCCAAAAACTTATGAACACTTGATTATTGACAAAGATGCCCAAAATATTCAATGGAAAAAAGATAGTATCTTTAACATATGGTAGCTGAATTGTGAAGGATAATGTTTAGTGATTATTCCATATTTAGTTGACAGTGAAACTGACTCAGCTTTTACTCATACTAATGTTAGAAGCATAATTGTTGAATAAAAGCGAAAATCAAACTTCTTCTAGTAGATATTTGCAAATATTTATATATGGTTAATGAGGTAGACATAACTTTTAATATCTATATATAATACTTATATTAATGGAAACAAGTCATCAGAGTTGAATAATTGTGGATAGGAAGAAATCTGATAAACACATACTGTGTGAAATTTCAGTAGTGCAAGACTCTATCAATAATTACATTGGAGCTAGAGACATATAACAGGAAGTATGTTGTTACCAACCTAGGTAACATACTCACTAAAATAATGTGCTCTATTGGTCTGGAGAGATAGGTCAGTGTTTAAAAGCACTGAATGTTCTTCAGGATGATCTGAGTTTGATTCTCAGCATCCATATGGCAGCTAACAAGTGTCTGTAATTCCAAGATCCCTTATACAGTTATACATGCAGGAAAAATGCCAATTAACTTAAAATAAAAATAAATATTTTTTAAAAAAGATGTGTGCCACCACTGCCTGGCTTTTAAAAAATGCTATATAAATATATGACAAAGTTTCACAAGTTACACAAGCCTAGCTGCTAACAAGCTTCTTCTAATATTCTCATAAGTACTGAAATGACATTTACATAAGTGAATTGATTTTGCTATAGTATTCCTCTTCTTAAAGGATTACATAGTATCATTCTTTGCATATTATTTATATAGATTTTCCATTTAATTCCCTGAAGGTTGAAGATATTAGTGTGGTCCCATTTTGATAGATGGAAGTCCCTGTTACAGGGGTTCTCATTCAAAGTGATATAATGAAATAATTTATAATTAGTACATGTATTTTTGACCATCTTGTTCATTGTTCAAGTTTCCAAACTTTTACAGGAGAATATCTAATCTAAGAAAACATGTTCTATTTTACATGTTGTTCTTTGAAGCCTAGTTTATTTTGTGTACTTAAGCAATTCCAACACTGACTCTTAATATGAGGCTTGAGAGATATCTGTGATTCTACTATTTGTTCTCAGATCTTACTTTGAACTCTTAAACGAATGACAAGGCCAATATCTTTAAGAAATCTATAACAACATATACTTGGTGATGTGCATGTCATGCAGTTTACTGACATTTTGAGCTGACAGATAATATAAACATGCAGTCATAATGGTAGTGTTAGTACTAGTCACCAACAGAGCAGGAGAATTTGTCTCTCAGTAGAACCAGACCTAGATTATTTTCAGGTGAAACCAATTGACTCATAAGTAATTAGTTCACTATTCAAACTACTTAAACTGTTGGTTTGAAGAAGACCTCCAATTTAGAAACAATCCTAATTTACTCATCCTTTCTAGATGTCTGATGTCTAAAGATTTATCTATAAGTTGCAAAATAGCAATATTGTTTTATCCCTGAGTGGCTTGCCTAATTCATGTTTCTGTTATTTACATTTCATATTTGAGGAACCTCTCTCTCTCTCTCTCTCTCTCTCTCTCTCTCTCTCTCTCTCTCTCTCTCCCTCTCTTTCTCTCTGTCTGTCTTTCCCACAGCTTTGTGTGTGTCTGTTCAACCACATTTAAAAGAAGTGTATGTTCTTTTCTGTAGATTGGCTGATAGAAAATGTAACCATTGTATTCTCTTTGTTCAGTTCAGTGTCAAGTTGCACTGCATTTTGCTGTATCTATAGGTTCTGATGCTGAGTTTTGAGTTCTCCTTTACCCTATCAATAGCTTTGATTTTTTTTAAAAAATGACTTTTAACTTGCTCCAAACATCTTCTAGTGACTTTAAGCTTTATTTCAGTAAGTCAAATGGAAGTTATTTGTGGATTGTATGTTTTGAAGGAGAAATAGAACTATTGGTTACCTTTTTAAAATTACATTACTATGGATCAACCTTTAAATTTTTTTTTCTTCTTTATTTTGTATTTATCAAAAAAAAAAAACAGTAAAAAGAATTTAAAAATGCCGAAGAGTTAACAATAACTATACAGAGGATAATAATCATAAGCATGGCTTATCAAGGGTGGAAATGCAAATAAGATTACTACATATATATTTTCTTTGTGTTCAGCTTTCCCTCTGAATTTTTTTCCATCCCTGTATATCCTTATTGAAAGACTCTTCCCCCTCCCACCACATCTGATCATTTTTCTTCTCTGCAACCTTTAAGTTTTAAAAAATATGCAAGAATTTAATTGAGTCATGTCATACTTTTTTTAGGCTCTTAGCTGTATTTTTTATTATCCAACATATCTAGCGGTAGCTTGAAGTTTCTGGCCTGGACTAGCCCCAAGGTGCCTGAAACTGCTTAATTCCAAATCATCACACAGAGGCTTATACTAACTACAAGCTTATTGCTTTATGGCACAGGCTTGTTAGTAACTCGTAAACTTTAATGTAACCTATACTTCTTATGTTCAGCCACATGGATTAGTACTTTTTCTTAGAGCAGCATCTTGCTTTCTCTGTCTTGATGTCTTTTGCTTTGCTCTTCAGCTTCCCAGAATCTTCCTAGTCTGCTTGTCCTGCCTCCATTTCCTGTCAAGCTATTTAACAATCAATGTTTTATTAAATCAATACTTAACAATGACAGATATTTACAGTGTACAAGAGCATAATCCCACAGCATATCTATCCTCCGATATTACAGACTAATTTTATTAAATATATATCACCACATCTAGTAACATGTATATAATGGTCAGTTGAGGTGAAGTGATTGTAAAAGTCATCAGTACTAAGTAGAACCTTGGTACTTCTTTTATAGGTAAATGTTGACTATATAATTTATGTTTGTGTCTTAAAAAATATATGATCTAAGATATGTTTACTTAGGAAATACTCCAGAAAACTGGATATTTTGATTGCTGCTTTAGGTCAGAATTTACTAGTAGAGAGATGAAAGGTAAGCTTCCTCCCAGAAATTTGTTTTCTATTTTGAGTAGTCAGGCTGTTTCACAAAACAAACAAAGAAATAGAGAAGCAAATATTTTCTATGTCATTTGCATCACACAGATCTTAGCTTGTCATCATGGCCTTTTGTTCCATGTCGTCCTTTGGCCTTCTTCACCATCAGTTTTTGGAGCTGTATGTGTGTGCTTGCACAAAAGTATTTCTTCTGTCATATTCATTTTTTCTTTTTGAAAAATCTGTCTGTCTGTCTGTCTATGGTGGAGGTCAGAGGATAGCTTTGGAAGAGGACTGATTCTTCCATTAGATCAGGTGGATTTTGGAAACCATGCAGGTTCCCAGGCACAACGGCAAGTTCCTGCACTTGCTGATCAATATTCCTGATCTCCAAATTCAGTTATCTTAGCAACAACATAGCATGTTTTTTTTAAATGTAATTTTGTATATTTGTAAATGTAAAGATACCTTGGACTTCAAATTCTTGGAACACTGTGAAACCACAAAAATAATTGTCTTGTTTGTGAAAAAAGTCTTTAATGTAATATGATAATGTAGGTTTTAAATAATTTTTCATTTTACTGATAGAATTTTTCACATTATATCATTTTTATCTTGATCCTGTAACATCTATAGTTTTAAAAAGTATCATTTTCAAGTTTAATATCTTTGACTTAAAAAATTTTGCTACCATCAATAAGAATAATAAAATTAAAATACAGCAGGGTAATTTCAATTAAATTTTAGTGTCTTTATATTTAAATGACTATACAGCTTATGATATGACAGATAAAGCTACAGTTTCCTAGATTGTGATCAATTAGTTTCCTTTGATGTAACATTTATTAAAGTTTAACAGATATTTTGATTCAGATAGCAAAGTTTTTATTTCAAACTAAAAGAATGAAACTTTTAATGCAAGTATTAGTGATGAAGTATGAAGTGGGTTCATTTAGTGGCCCATTTATTATGGATGGTTACAGGATTAATAAGAAATACAATGGTATGTGTCATATGTGACATGTAGTACCCTTACAATATTGAAATAACATGTTGGATTTAATGATGGTAAGTGGAATAATGATCATAAAACATGTGCAAGCATCTATTATTTGTAGCTTTCAATTATTTCAATCATGGAAAATTAGACTTGGCAGAGAGTAGAGGTGGGATTATTCTGTATGTTCATGAAGGTTAATAATGAACAACATAAAATTGGTTAATATTTTTACTATAATACAATGGACTATGCAATAGATGCAATTAATTTGGCAGATTGTTCTTTGTCATAGATGTGTCAAATATAGGTTAATAAGTGCCAATGAAAGCATTTTAATTTTTGTAAAACTTGTCTTTATGCTTCAGTGCTAAAAAACTGTTTTGAAATATAAAGAAAATTATTCTGGAAATATAAAGAAACTACCTTGTGGTCAATGATAGTCTTAACTACTTGTCAGTCAAAAGCAGAAGTTTGTGGAGACATTTAATTACAAGATAATGTAGTCATCAAAATGTCGCTGTGGTAACTGACAGCTCATTTTGGTCTGAAAGCATGCTACTACCTCCCTTGAGGTCAGAGATGTTCTGAGGTTAACTTAGTAATGACAAGTCCTTTATTATCATGTTATGACATTGAAAAAATTGCAATTATACTAATAAATTAATAACAGTAATAAAATGACAGTCATAATTGCATAATATACAAGTTGTCAACTGCAGTTTTGTTACATGATTGGAATTTTTATCTTATCAGTATGTGTGCATTATGTTAATGCAAAGACAGGAGAGCTTTTACAATTTTTCAAAAAACTTCTCATATGTATAGGATGCAAGGGTATCCAAATTTTTGATTCCACTTTCCTTCCTTCTACATTCTCTTTTGATACTTTAGGAAGCCTTACATAAGAATTCATACTTACTGGCTAATTTAGTGTTAATGTGTAGTTAACATTTTTATTACTTCATAAAACTTTTTCTGTCATATTAAGAAAAATATTTCTTTTAGCTCTTACTTTTTGTTAATGTATAAAGAAAACATCAAAGGAAATGCCAGGGTCATGTGTTCTTTTGATTTTTCTCCCTACCATTCATTTTGCATTGCTGGAGAAGGAGAAAACATTATACATAGTCAGATATTTTGCACATATAGTTTAACACTTATATTGAAAGAGATGCAGTAAATACTCCTAAATAATGACAGATATTATTTTAGTATCAAGAACAATGTAAATAAATATTGATATGATCTTTGATTTCTTGTCATGAAACTAGATAATATTTTTCATATATATGCTTTATTCAGATGTGAAATTCTCCAACTAACCTTAACAATGAACAGGTAACTTTAAAAATTGCTTAATAACAAATTTATATGTAGTGATCTAGCAATGGGTTTGTAGTTGATATTATTTAGAGAATCTGTAAAAAAATGCTTAGGTAACTCCTGTTTGTTTTTTTTTTAATATGGAATTAATGTAATGATTTTGCAAATTTTCTTCTCAGAAGGAAAAAAAGTGTGCATGGTGATTCTCTGTTTGCAACTCTTTGTATCTTCTCTTGAAGAAAATTCAAAATCGGGTTTTGAAAGAATTAAAGGTTTTCTCTTTGGGAGCTAAAGACACAAAATTTGATCAAGTCCCTTTAGAGAAAAATATCAATATGGTGTTTAAAGTGGAAGACATGAAAATAGTATGCAAAGGTTACAAATCCTGTAAAATATATACTAGAAATACCAACTAGGAGGCTTGCTTTGTTTTATTTCTTTATTGGGTAGTGACAAATTTGAAAACAATAACATAATGATAACAGTATTTTCCATGGTAAAATACCTCACACTGTTTTGTTTTGCTTTTTGCTTTGATTTTGTTCTTTTCTTTCTTCTTTTCTTTTTTGGGACCTGTTGTATGTGCTAGCTATTCTCTTCCTAAAATATAGGAGGGAGATATTTTAAAATAAAGAAAGTAAGGTACAAGAATGGCAAATAGCATTCCTTAAATTATAGAGATAGAATTAAAATTTAGGTAATCTGGCTCTACAGGTTCTTTGTTGATTTGTTTACTTTTCTTTAAACTGCCAAGTACATTCTTATGACCATTTATTATAAGGAGCTCTGTATTAAAAATTAGGACCTGTGCATTTTAATTTAGTATTTTCCATTGAGGGAGTACACAAAGAATGGAGAAACCTATGACCTAGCCCATGTTAGTATGTACTATATTATTAAGGCAAAACTTGGCCTTAATCCTGTTTTATTGTCAATAAAATTATCCTGTGACCGTGTAAAATGTTACTTTCTGGTTTCATGCTTCTTCATTTGAAGAACAGATAAATTTGTAATCTAGATTTGTGAAAGTTTCAACAGCAGACTAATTAGACTCTTAGCTTCTACTTTTTGATTAAATAATTTTCTGTATGCGCATATAGCATTTTTTAAATTGGCAAAGCATAGGAAAATATATTTCGGTCAAATAGAACTCTTAGTTTGAGACTCCTTAGTTTGAATAGATGATTTACTCATAGGATTGCAATTACTGAGCATCAGTTGAAAATGTCTTAAATGCAAGTCAAGTGTCTATTGTGTGAAAAACATAAGACAAGAGGACTTAGTGACACCTGGGCAATGAGATGACAGTTTATTTTTATATTTCATATTAACCTTGAGATTTTATGTTTCTACAAATCTCACCAGCATCCCCTTCATTTATTTAGGAAATATAGTGTACTTTCAAATATTTGTAGCCAAATACCCACTTCCCTGCCCCCCTTACACACACACACACACAGAGATAGATAGATAGATAGATAGAGAGAGAGAGAGAGAGAGAGAGAGAGAGAGAGAGAGAGAATCTTTTTATCGAGAAATTGACTTTAGTCTTCCACCAAATTTTTATATTAAGAATCTTGCTGCTATTGAGAATATAATGTTTCTGTTTAAAAAATACTTATTTATAACTTCCTGTGGTGTTGTATATGAAGGTTCACATTCCTTGTAGGCAAATATTTTGGAATGTAATAAATCTGATTATATGTAATTAAATAAAGAAGGGAGATGAGCAGTGTTTCTCAGAGAACACAGTCAAATATAGACTTCAAGAGACAGAAAAAAATAGTGCTGTTGTCATTATCACTGCATGTGAAAATTTGGAGGAAATTTAAACATTTCTCAGGAATTTTAGGAAAAGATTAATTACATATCTAGTGTTCATAATATCAGTAATGTTATGTGACTTCCATGTAAAGCACATAGTTCTAGTGTCCATGAACATTAGCTGTCTATATTGTAATTACTTGTCATTCATAACTGAACACTCCCATGTCTATAAAAAGTTAAAAAGTGAAATGAGAGAAATGTAAATATTAATTATGGTCTGTCAATATTTTTTTATACCACATTAAGTAACTCAAAGCATACCATTACCATTAATGCAATATCTAATTGTCCTTTCCTATTCTACTGTAGAATTATAATTGAATTTTGGGGAGCTCAGTTTTGTTAAAATATGGATTAATTTTAGTTACATAAACAATAAATTTGAATCCATTTTAAGTAAATTTCCTTTACAATTAATTTTATTTTATCATTGCCATTTATTTACCTCATTATCAATTATATCTTTACTATTTTATATTGTAAGAATTTTATTTAATTAAATCATTGCCTTGTTAGGCAGTTAATTGCTACTTATACCAATGTTTTTATCATTTAAGAACTGAAAATTAATTTTTACATTTCATACTTTGGAAATAGTAACATTGTGGTGATATGATCTGGGGAAAAGGTTTATTTAGGAAGACATAGGTAGCATGTAGATAAGTTGTATCATTATAAAAAATCAGAAATTTGGAGATTATGGGGTTTAATTAATGGAACCTTGGTTATGGAGATATAGATCTAACACTTTACTAGATACTCATTAGGAATAGTTTTAGATGAATTAGTTTGTTTTTCTAAGTTATAGATTTCTTGTCTTTTTAAAAATTCTTCACCTATATTGACAATTTATTTCCAAATGAATTATATTTGAACACTGCATATTAAATATCTACCAAGTATTTGTGTAAAATTTCTATTTGTGAAGAGTTTCAACTTCTTTCTTTGTCATGATGCTCCTCTGAAAGATGTCTGAGAATCATTTACACATAGCATAGCATGAATGGCACTTCTTTGAGTTGTGGAATCTGTGGGTCTTGTTAGTGTTTGAGAAAATGGGTCCATTTCAGATTTGATATGTACAGAACAATTTCAAATGGCATTATTTTCTGTAACTAGGAAGAAGAAAACAGTCATCAGCTTATCAGTCATTCACTCATTCATTCATTTTCCATTTTCTTATTAAAAATCTGACTGTGTGCATCATAATAGGCAATCAACTTTGTGACAATTGGATGAAAATAGAATATATGTTTAAATAAATAAATAAATATAAATATAAATAAACATGGAGGGATGAAATTGCAAGATTTTCTTTTTATACTAACTTTAATTTTTTGAGAATTTCACACACATACTATATTTACATCAATTATACCCTGCCTTGTCCTCTGTCCAACTCTTTTCATGTCTTACCAATCCCTTTTAAATTCATGTACTCTTCATTTATTCTTGTTATACACCTATAGTACAGATATATATAAATAGTTGCAAATTCCATTTAATGTTGTTATTATGCTTATATGTTTTCGGATGACTACTTGGCTTGGATAACCTATCAGAGGACTCAATCCCAGGGAAAGGTGATTCTCCCTCTCTTCATAGTCTATTATTTCCTGTAGCTCCTCATCCAGAGGTGTGACTTTGTGAAATTTCTACCATCCTCACTGGTACATCAACTGGTACATTATTTAGATTTTGAACATGGAACAGAGGTCCTGTTTTTATGGCTCTTACAGTCTGCCCTTCCATTTTGTCCCTAGGTCTTCTGCTGGTTTTGTTTGTTTGTTTGTTTTTGTTTTGTATTTCAAGACAAGGTTTCTCTGTGTAGCTTTAGCTGTCTGTCCTAGAACTTACTCTTAGACCAGGCTGGCCTTGAACTCTGCCAGCCTCAGACTCCAAAGGTGTGTGTCTCCACCTATAGGCTAAGAATTTTTGCCCAATGTCTTCTAACCTTAGGTGCTGGTGTTTTGCTGTTCACTTATCAGTTGAAGTTGCCCCTCCTCCACCCATGCAACTGTTGTTCTCTTTAGATAGTTTAATCTGTCTGGTGCAAAAAGAAGCTTCATTAATAAAGGGCAAAATTTGCATTTGATTGTAGCTACAAGTATAGCATTCAAAATGCAGTTAAGTAGTCAGGATGAAACAATGGGCAGTTAAAAAATGATCAATCTCAGTAGGTTAAAGTGATTACTGCCAAGCTTGAGGACTCACATTTGATTCCTAGGAGCCATGTGGTAGGAGACACAAACTGACTCTGTTCAGTGTCTCCTGATTTACACAAAGTCATGTGGGCTGTGGCATAGACATGTCTTCCACCAGCAATGATACATAAATACAATAAAATTGTCTCTATGTGTTGGTAAAATTGAATATACAGAAAATTTTAAATAAGGATACTCTCCTAAATTATTGTAGATTCTAGTTTATCCCCACCTCTGGCTTTCCATTTTGCAAAGGGACATATATATCTCAAGGCAAGTGGAAGTCTACTGTGTTAGGTAATAAGACAACAGGACTTAGCCTGGTGTCTGAGAAATTAACACAAAATAAATATATATTAGATGAAGATTCATGTATATTTACTTGTTATTAAAAATTTTAGGTAAATAAACTTTTTCTACCAGTTAAGAATATCAAACAATGGAAAAAAAGTCTTAAACATAAGTTATGTCCATAGAATGATAGTACTCAGAGAAATAAAAATGCATGAAAAAAAATCAGTAACCTCATCAATACTCAATTTCATTTGGAATAACAGGAAAAACAGGGTAGCCAAAACAATTTTGCTCAACAAAAGAACTTCAGCAGACATCACCATCCCGGACTTCAAATTATACTATAGAGCTATAGTAATAAAAGGAGCCTGGTACTGGCATAAAAACAGACTCGTGGACCAATGGAATTGAATTGAACATCCCGACATAAACCCAAAAACCTATGAACACCTGATCTTTGACAAAGAGGACCAAAATACTCAGTGGAAAACAGGTAGTATCTTTAACAAATGATGTTGGCATCTCTGGATGTGAGTGTGTAGAAAAATGTAAATTGATCAAAGCCTATAACCCTGCTCAAAACTCAAATTCAAGTGTATCAAAGACCTCAACTTAAACCCAGCCACACTGAACTTAATAGAAAAGAAAGTAGAAAATAGCTTCCAATGCATTGACACAGGTGACTACTTCCTAAATATAACACTAGTAGCACAGACACTAAGAACAATAATCAATAAGTGGAACCTCCTGAAACTGAGAAGCTTCTCTAAAGCCAAAGACACAGTCAATAAGACAAAACGACAGCCTACAGAATGGGAAAGGATTTTCACCAACCCTACAAGTGACAGAGGACTGATCTCTAAAATATATGCAGAACTCAAGAAAGTAGAGACCAAAGCCCTAAATAACACAATTGAAAAATGGGGTTCAGAAGTAAAAAGGGAATTCTCAGTAGAACAATTATAAAAGGTTGAAAGGCATTTGAAAAGGTGCTCAACATCTTTAGCTATCAGAGAAATGCAAATCAAAGCAAATTTGAGATAACACCTTACACCTATCAGAATGGGTAAGCTTAAAACACTGATGACAGCCTATGCTGGAGAGGTTGCAGAGCAACCATTGTTGGTAGGATTGTTCAGCTACTCTGGAATGCAGTATGGCGGTTTCTCAGAAAACTGGGAATCAATCTCCCCAAGGACCGAGCAATACCACTATTGTGTATATACTCCAAAGATGCGCATTTGCACCCCAAATGCATTAGCTCTACTATGTTCATAGCAGCAGTATTCATAATAGCAAGAACATGGAAACAACCTAGATACCTCTCCAAAGTCATTAGCTCAACTATGTTCATAGCAGCATTATTTGTAATAGCAAGAACCTGGAAACAACCTAGATGTCCCTCAACTGAAGAATGGATTAACAAACTGTGGTACATCTACACAATGGTGTACTACTCACAGTAAGAAAAAAATGATATCCTAAAATTTGCAGGCAAATGCGTAAATTTGAAGAATATCCTCCTGAGCGAGGCATCACAAATCCAGAAAGATAAACCAGGGAGGTACTCACTCATTAGTGGACTTTAAACAAAAAGGAAAGCACACCCAAGCTGCAAACCACAACCGCTGAACAGCTTGGGATCTGAAACACCTTGGAGCCTACTCCCTCCAGAGGAACACCTGACCCAGTCTGGATGTTGGGGTGAAGAAAGTGGATCGGTCTGGAGTGGATGCTGAACTAAACCACCTGGGGACTTTGGGACCTCCTGCCCTTGCTGGGGAGGTGATAAGGATATGGGGAGAAGAGAGAGTGACTGGGAGGGGAGGGAGGGGAAAGGGAGTTTGAATAAAGTGATTCATGGATAAAAAATGAGACTTTATTCAAAAATAAATAAATAAATAAGAAAAAATCATTAACATTTTCAGTAGTTTTATTTTTCTCAGAATTATCTCTATGTATCAGAGACATAGATGGTTATTCAATTTAACTTCTTTCATGATGAAAATAGTACATCTTAAAAACTGACGTAACTTGCCTTTGAAATCTTTATTTTTGGGCTCAGCCAATGACTTTTCTTTTGTATCACATTTCTCATTTTCCTAGTGTTAATCATTTATTTTCATGATCACAGGGGATATCTGAAACCTATCTTTTTTTGTTAAAAACATAATTCAGTATTATTTTAATGTTTTTATCTTCCGTTTTGCATGTGAATATTTCCCACTTTTATAATTGACTTCCCTTGTCATCTTAATAAAGCTTGTCTTGAGTTTCTTTTTTACCTATGAGTTTAGTTCTCAGCAGGTTCTCTTTACTTTTTCCTTCTTCACTGGAAATATCACTTATTATAGCTACATATGAGAACACAAAATAATTCATTCACACTCAGCATGTCAATTTATCTTTTAATTTTTATGTGTCCATCAAGCTAGTGTATCCTTTCCTTTCAGTAATGGATGTTGTATAAGGTCTAACATGGTAAAAACATTGTTCAGGTTATATGCTGCACATTATACTTAGAATAAAAACATGTGTTATTTCTTCAAGTGAGCTTTTTAGCAACCTGATAATAAGCTTATTGTAATTGCATGCAATAGGAGAAGACATTGACTTGAAGAATTTTATTCACGGAGTTAACCATCAGACATTAAGTTAAAACTGCAGACAAAATATTTGAAAACTGCTCACCTAAAATAAGATTTTCAAATAAGAATTATGAGATACATGTAGGTAAGCCTCTTGCAGCTTTGCAAAGATTTGCTGTTGTCATAGCTTTGTTTTTTAATTTCGTACCATAACCATTTTTGGAGATTTTTATTTCCCATGATGAGCTAAATTACCTAAATATGTTTACTTCAGAAGCAATAAAGAAAATGAAATTAGACAGAAAAAAAGGCCTCTGATTTTGAAAGTTGGTACTAGTGCTTTATTTTGAGCCTAAACATAGTGTATTTGGTAGGCTTTATCTTCTGATCTTTTAATTTTGCCTACATTTAACTTTCTAGTGTCTTTTAATTCTTGAACTGCAATTAGAAATAATTCCTTTTTCTCATTTTCTTCTTGCATCTTAGGACAGCAATTAGGAAAGGTTGGGTGAATAGGTTACTGCTTTATCCATCTCTATTACACTGGCTGATATAGTTATTTAATAAAGGCAAACTATAATTCTTTTTATCTGTATGCCTCATTGATGCTCTTTGCCCAGAGAAGAGCTGCAGTGAAGATCAGAGTGTTGTTTCTAATTCCTGAAAGATAATAATTGGTTTGACTACTCCACAATGATATAATTCCTTCACAAAACAGATTTTTATGTGTATGTATGTATGGGGAGGGGTATTCATCTTGGAACACTAAAGTGGTGTGATGGGGTGGAAGTATTATTGCAGAAATTATTGCAATAGCATAGTTGAGAAAAATAAAGAGAAGCTGAGCATCTATATGATAAACACCTTTATAATTAGCAAGATCATTAGCATGGACAGAGTATACTTTGTAATCATAAAGAAGTGTTTAAGCTAAGCTGTTAGCTTCAATCTGAAAGGATAGAAAAACAAAACAAGCTATATACAGCTGAATAGGCTTTTCAGAATCTCCAAGGAGGTGACTTGTCTGTTGATGGCCAGTGGGGGTGGAAGAGTGAAATAATTACTTAACAGCATGTAAACAATGTGAGATGTAAAGTATGCTTTCCCCTCCCCCACTTTTCATTGAGAGAGTTTCTTGTTGTGATGGCTCCACTGGGACAGGCAGCAGAGAAATTTGATTAAATGGATGCCTGGGGTCATGACCCTGTCTAAACATGGTGCAGCTCTCAGCATTAATCAAAGATTTTTTTTTTCTTACACAAAAAAATATTCTGACCTTGTTCTATGTGACTACGAGTGAACATTGAATTTGCCTGTGGTTGAACAGGAGGCTGTCTAAGTTTTTGAACATTTCCTTTACAAAAAAGGAAGAACAAGAGGAGACAGTCTTCTAACACAATAGTACTTCTAACCTTAATTTAGATTATGCTATGGCACTTTGATTTGGTGGTAGCTTTTCAACAGCTGGTGGGATTTTGAGTTCGGGTAGATTTCATGAGGACTCATTTATTACAAACCATAACTGACACCCATCTGAGTGTTCAGATGTTTGTAACATTTCAATTGGTATGAGAGTCCTATATTTTAGAAATTCCCTTATAATAGCTTTATTTTGGGCTAGGGTTTATTCAAGTTCTTTTTCAGGAAAACAGAGAAAACTGCATGTTTGGAGAATCACTAGAATAGTGTTAACTTGTTACTCTCATAAAAGCAGCAAAATTGAAACTTTAATTGTCAGGCATGCGGCATTATATTAAATTTACTTATGGTGATATACTTCTTTTGCATTATTATCTCTTTTAAGAAAGAGGGCAAATTGGGAACAGTAAGGTAGCTATTTTCTTCATAGAAATATAATTACCAGAGTATATAATTATTCTAGAGCATCAAAATCTCTTTTTGATAAAAATAATAATGCTTTTATAGAATATTGTCTTCTTACAATAGATTTTTTTTCTTTTTTTTTAATTTCAGTTTTTGGTTTTGTTTTTCGAGATAGGGTCTCAGTATGTTGACTAGGTTAGTTCACAACTCCCCTGCCTTCTAAGTGCTGGGATTAAATGTGTGTTTCATAAAGGCCAATTTAAAACAGAAATCTTGATTAACTTACAATTATAAAGAAAGGAGAATCGAACTGGTTGAAGTTTATCAGATGTTTGTGTTGGTAATTTGTATTAAAAATCATTTCACTACATGTTGACTTATTTTATGGTCTGACTTTGTGACCATGGTGAAGACAGCCTATGCAAAAAATTTACTCTCCTTATTGAAATAATAGATGATTAGTTATAGTTCCATTTATTAGTTTTGATTCTATACCACTGTAAATAAAATTATAGATCATGTGAAAGCATGGTTTTTCTGTGTCTTAGAATATTCTTGGAAGTCATTAATGTGGTCATTACCAAAACACCTCTTAGAAGTTCTGTTTTTTGCTAACAACCACATATGGTTAAATAAATGGTGTTGATTGAGTATGGTGAGATAATCAATTATAGATAAGTAAGGCATGTAAGTTGAGTATTTTTTCGATGGTCGTTTATAAAATATGGTCTGTCCTTGTTTTTGTGAACAAGAAACATTGTTTCAGTCTTGTTAGGTGATAACTTATGGGAATTGAAGAAATATTGAACTGGAAAGCACTTTCCCTTGAGGTGGAAGTGTTGTGAATAGAAGGACATCATTTAAATTCATCCCCATCAAGTGGATTTAGTATCTCATACAGTATTTTAGTATTACAGAAAACATTATTTTTGTTCAAATAGTTTACTTCAATTACATATACTGTTTATATTTGAAACTTTACTTTCATAACCAAAATTTAATGATATACTGAGAATATCTGACCAAATGTGTTTCCTACTACAGAATTACAAGTCCACCAAATTATACTATTAAAAATAAACCATTGGCTTTGAAAGGAAATTTCCACTGAACTATGGAGTTTGCATATGTCAAAAACCAGATTTTGGTGTCAGGCTTCACTGGATGAGAGGTTTAACTAGTGTCTGCAATTGAGACAGCTAGAGGAAGTGAATATATTTGTGTCAGTAAATACAAGTATTCATCAGCAATAATAAAACAGAGTTATACTGTTTTATGCCAGCAGAGTTGTAAAATAATCAGTGTGCAAGAGCAATAGCTCTGTATGCGAAAGGGATTGCTGTCAAGCCTGTCCATTTGACGTTGATCTTAGGTGTTTACATGGCAGAAGTAGTAAATTGACTTCAGCAAGTTGTAATCTGACCTTTACATGTATGCTGTGACACAATTCCAACTCATGTACACACACACACACACACACACTCACACACACACACAGATAAGTGAATAAATAGACAAGTAGAATTTTAAAGATTATCAAAGTTACTTGCAGAATATACCACAGAAGGCCTGATTCTGACACTTCTATGTTACCTCTTACCTTAGAATATCAAGTAATCTAAATAAATTACATTGTAAATCCATGAAGACATAAGCAAAAGTTTGCATGGCTAACTACAGACAGATGCCTATCTTCCAGTCTGATGTTACTATTATCCAAGGGTTGTTATCTTATTTCTATAAGTAAGTAGCAGGACACGTACGTATCGTATCATTATCATTATTATGGAATTATCAATGCTTCCATTGCATGGTCTTATTTTCTTTTAGTTTGAAGTTTATTTTGTTAGATATTAGAAGAGCTACACCAGCTTGCCTCTTATGTTCATTTGATTGAATATTCTTTTTCCACTCTTTCACTCTGAGGTAGTTAGTATTTGTGTTTGAATTGAGGTGTGTTTCTTGTATGTGGCATAGGATCGATTCTCTTTTTCATATCCATTCTGTTATCCTGTGTCTTTTTATAAAAGAACTGAGTCAGTCTATTGGTGTTATGGAATATTAATGGCCAATGACTTCTAATTCTGCTTATTTTTTGGTGTTAGTATATGTGTGTTTTCTTTCTTTGGGATTTGCTGCTGTGGGATCATCTATTGCTTGTGGATTTGTGAGTACACTTTACTTCCATAGGTTGAACTATTTCTTCTAGTAATTTCTGTAAGTCTGAATTTGTAGATAGGTATAGGTTGAATCTGATTTTGCCATGGAATATTCTGTTTACTTTGTTTGTGGTGGTTGAGAGTTTTGTTGATTATAGTAGTCTAGGCTGCTATCTGTGGTATCTTAGTGTATGTAACAACTGCCCAGAACCTTCTGACTCTTAGAGTCTCCATTAAGATATCAGGGTTTATTCTGATGGATCTGACTTTATAAGTTACTTGGCCTTTTTGTTTTGCAGTTCTTGATTTTTTTTTTGTTGTTGTTTTGTTTTGTTTATTATGAATAAGAAGTCACATTTTCTTTTTTTTCTTTATTTATTTTGTATTTATCAAGAAAAACAGTAAAATGAATTTAAAATGCTGATAAGTTAACAATAATTATAAAGAAGATAAAAATCATAAGCATGACTTATCAAGGGTGATAATGCAAATAAGATTGCTACACATATATTTACTTTGTGTTCAGCTTTCCCTCTGAATTTTTTTTTTTTTTTTTTTTTGCCATCCCTGTATATCCCCATTCAAGGTCCCTTCCCCCTCCGGCCACATCAGGTCATTTTTTTCTTTTCCACAACTCCCTATCCCCACCCTGGGCAGGCATTTCCCTCTTTAGGTTAAAAAAGTTTCTTCTATGATTTATTTGTACACATTTTCTGTGCATTTGAGGTGGTATTCTTCTTTTTCTTCTATACCTATTGTTCTTAGGTTTGGTCTTTTCGTGGTATCCCAGATTTCCTGGACTTTTTGTGTTATGAGTTTAGTGGCTTTAGTGGTTTGTTTTTGAGGGATGAGTCTATTTTCTCTATTGTACCTTTCATATTGAAAATTCTTCTATTATTTGTATCTTGTTGGTTATGCTTCTATTTGTATGTTTTTGTTTCTTCAGAATTTTATTTTCACCATTACCTTTGTTTGTGTCTTCTTTGTTGCTTCTATTTCAATTTTCAAATATTTGTTTTTCATTTAACTGTTTGATTGCTCTTTTGGTTTCCTTAATGAATTTATTAATTTCTTCCAATTTTTTATTTGTCTTTTTAAAAATTCTTTAGTGGAATTTTTGATTTTATCTTTAAAATTTCTTATCATCTTTATAAAGTTATTTTCAAAGTTTTTTACTTCTACATTATTATGGTCAGACATTTCTATTGTGAAACCACTAGGTTTTGGTGGTGCCACATTGTTCTTTATGTTGTTGAATGTATTCTTGTACTGTTGTCTACATATTTCTTCTTCCAATTTGGGCAAGTAATATCTGTGTCTAGGGAGCTATTTTTGGTCCATTCTGCTTTGAATGTGTTTGTATTTCTGGTAGTCACTTTTGGTTCAACCTGATCTCTTTGTCCAATTAGAGATTAGATTCTGTCTCAGGAACCTGAACTTGGTCCAATAGCAGGTGGTAGGTTCTATGTCACAGGGATGTTAATGACATGGTTACTGGGGTCTTCATTTCTTTTCACTCAAATGTTCTTCATTATCAATTTCTTTGTGGAGAAATGTCTTCTGCTGTATATGTTTTACTCATGCTTTGCAATTAGGACTTGAATTGGACACCTAATTTTGCTTCTGCTGCTCAGTGCTGAAAAGAGAGCCCTCAACTCCAATGCTGGACCTTGACTATAATACCAGCATTTGGAAGGTAGGATTATCCATAATATGAGACCCAACTGATCTGCATAGATGAATTCCAGGATATCATGTTGTGGTTTCCCATCTTGGCCATGTTCTCTGTTCAGCTTTCCACACTAACCTCTGGTATCAGTTTCTCTTCAAAACCAAGCCTGAAACCCACAACCTCTACTTTTATTTACAATTTAAAATTTATAGATTATTAAGAATGTACCATTATTGATACAACCTCTTGATTTGCAGTGTATGTATAATAGATACAGTTATAGAGAAGGAGAAATGACTTTTCACAACTCCATGACCCTACTTTCTATAAGTGAAAGCTGCTTGTATCAATAATGACACATATGCAAATAAACAAACAAAGCAAAACTATACAAAAGCAAGATTTTTTTTTAAAATCTGAGATTACAAGTCTCATTTTGAAAAGATTTTTAGCAATATAGAAATTTTTGTTGTAGTGATTGTTTAACCTAAAAGTCAAGGTAAGTGAAGAATCACATTTTCTTGAATAGTATAAAGAGTAAAAGTGAATTGATTATTTGAGGAGGAGCAGGCAGGCAATGTAGGGTTATTCGAGGTAGAAGAGAAAACATGAATGCTTCCATTTTAATTAGTTGGTAGTATTTTGTATTTATGAAATTGCAGTCACTAAATTTGGTAGCAAGAAAACAATGTAGATGGTTAATGATGCTTCTATAACATTATGTAGTACTGTAGTACTCTGAACTATTGAATTTTGTTCCTTAATAGAAACAAAGGAGGAGTAGATTGGGGGTTGAGAATAAAGGTTGGTGGTGGGGAGGAGGGACTAGAAAGAGAGGAAGCATAGGAAAATGAAATATGTCATTTTGAAAATTCCTCACTTAAATACATATATATTTGTGTATATGTACAGCGTGTTTGTGCATGCATTTTTCTGTTTGAAGATGTACACATACCACAGTTCATGTGGAGGTCAGAACCAACAACCTTGGCTGTTGGTCCTCATCTTCTCTCCTGTTTGAGGCTGAATCTCTCTTGTCTTTTACACTATGTTACTTACTTTGTGCTAGCTGGCTCATAAGTTTTTTTTTTTAGCGTTTCTCTTGATCTGCCTCCCATCTTGCCATAAGAACACACAACTAAGTCTTTCTTTTGCATGGATTCTGAGAATCTAAACTCAGGTCATTGTGTTTGCACAGAAAGTACTTTTACCTGTTTAGCTATCTCCTTGGTCCATATATACCTTGCTTTTCCAAAACTCATCATTTTATAGTTGATGTATACTACATACCAGAATACTAAATTGTGCCTAAATATCATAACTGTTCTTGTCTCTATTAGCTATTGATTGAATTTATGTTTTAGTAGATCCATTGTTTGAGACATGTATGTCAAAATGCACTTTAACCCATTAAGAAGAAATCAAGTGGATTTTAATGCTTTCCCATTGAAGTCATTTTCATAATATGACTCAATCTGCACTTTGACTATAAAATTTATTAAAGTACTATTTTTTGTGTATATTTACTCCTTACTATGTTGGAGCTTTTTTTAGAGAAAATTTACCATAAGGTTAATATTAACCTCATTGATTCACTGGGAATAAAAAGTGTTGTACTGTAATCATTATTGAACTAAGATAGTTCCAATTATACTAAACTGAAGAATTTTTTAAAAGAGAGCTTTACATTCTGCATATTTCTTTGCATTTGGTGTTTCTTTAGGAAAAGACAAAAATTCCATGTGGCAGGTTAGAAAATTCTATCAATATGATATTTTATAATAAATCAGTTGTCATCTATAAAATTTGGAATATTATATTGCAAGGAAATACTTTGTAATAAAAGCATGTGTGCTATGCAATGTTTCATCTTACTATATTTTCAATTAATTTAAAGTATTTTATGCTTATTATTTTCTACTGATATTTTTGTGTCTAGTAATTTCTAAATTGATAATATAAATATTACTTTGCAAAGAAAATTTTTTATAATTTGGATTATTAAAGATTTAGGCATATATTAATCTTGAAGTATATGAGGGAAATTTATTGTTTTCTTGCTTATTAGTGGAATACTTCATATATAGATGCATTCACGCTATGGTACTATTTATAGTCCATGTTAGATTTATTTTAAAAATACTTTTAAAACATAAGAAATATTTATCCTAAAAATTTCAGACACAGATCACTATGATTTAATGTTTCTAGATGCAGACTTCTTTAATTTTATTGCTTTATACATCTAATTTTATGATTTTGAAGCATTTGTGTTCAGGATGATGACCTGTATTGTTATTTCCTGAATTCTCAAATAAAACATAACTTAAAAAGATGTAGTGAACAAATATTTAAAAAATTATGAACTCAGAAAGAATTTTCCTATTGGTTAATTTCAAAAGGCAGTGTCATTGAACACCTGCACTGACAGGTTAAGATGTAATACAGGCTCACTCCCAGTCTTCACCTGAATTTTCGAGTGAGTCTGTGCACAGGAATGACCTTGGTGGCCTTTTCATACTCCTGACAGTAGCAAGCATGGTTATTTAGTGTGAACTGAAGCAAGAGGCTAATAACGAGGGACTGAAAGCTAACAATGGGAATTATTAACTACTGGACAAGTCTAAACATAGAAAAAGTGCTCTTAATGATTTGCAACAAACAAGCTTAGCAGTTCTTTGTATAGCACTCTTTTAAAAATATTGATTAAAGAGCAGTAGATAATTGGGAGAAAGCATGGGCATGTAAGATTCCATAGGATTAATTTTGATCAAAATGTTAAGTCTTTGATAAATAGTTCAAAATGAAATTGAAAGAGATATTAAATCAACTTGTATTAGATGAGAACATAAAACAAGGAATATCTTAAAACTGGCACCATTTCTCAAAGGTCAATTATGATACTTAATATTCAAGAAATTATACCTTAGAATATTGATTTTTGTAAGAGATCAGAGCAAGGAAACTTGCCAGTCCAGATTTAACATTTTTTGAAATTTCACTTAAGAGAAGTCATATCATAAATCTTTTATATCTGTGTGACAAAGGACACAAATTCATTTTATATTAATTCAAAGATATTTGATTTATCAAATTCTTAATAAAACATTTATATCTTCTATTATTTGATAAATACTAACTTAAGTAATTTTAATATATTTTGAACTTGTTAAAATATAGACCTAGAAATCTAAAAAATATGAATTTATCCCATTATTTTCATTTTGCATATCAGTAAACGTGAAGTCATGACATGATTGTATTACTCAACTATGTAAATGGCAATATATTATAGATTTGGGGCTTAAAGGGATAGGAGTGACCAACAACTTGAAAAGAAGTAACTTATTCCTGACACTAGCACTTTTCATTTGATAACTATATTGTCTAAGAAGGGCATTGTCCTCTGTTATAGTGTAAATCCATTTAATCTCTTTTTATGCATGTATGTAATTTAGAAAGCTTCTGGAGTATTAGACTTCATATGGATTTTTTTTAACTCTTCAGCATTAGTTATCCCTTTCAATACCCCTCCTCTACCTGCCCTCTCATTTCCCACTTAACATTTTTAGCTCCATTGTTCAAACATTATCCTTTCATATCAATGGTGTCCTTTCTCTCCACTCTTGAAAGTTTTCCTCTATGGATCCTTTCTACTTTCCTGACTTGTATGGTTATTCTGTTTTAATCTCACATGCCTACATATTTAAAGACAGCATACACTTATGATAAACAATTTGTGGTATTTGTTTTTCTGGGTTGGATTATTTGGCTAAGAATGCTTATTTCCAGTTTAATGCATTTACTTGCAAATTAACTATTTCATGTTTCTTAACAGTTAAATAATATTCTACTATGCAAATGCACTACATTTGCATTATTCTTCTTTTGATGAATACCTTGGTGGTTTCGATTTCCTGGGCATTGCTAATACATCAATAAACATTCATGGGCAATTATTTCTGTAGTATGATGTAGAGATATTTGGTAGTATGCCAAGAACGTTAAAGGTAGATTATATAGTAGATATCTAGCTTTTGAGGAAACTTCACTTGTTTTACATAGTGATTGAATCAATTTTTTGTTCCAACAGCAGTGAGTAAATGTTTCCCTTTACATTCATGTCAACATTTATGTCATTTATTTCTTTTTAAAGCATAACCATTCTTACTGAGGTAAGATATAATTTCAAAATAGTGTGAATTTGCATTTCTCAGATGTTGAATATTCAAAATATTTTACAGCCACTTATATTTCTTCCTTTGAGAAATCTCTATTCATAATAAAAAATAAGGGAAAACAAAATCTTCATTTCAATGTTTAATTGGTTCATTTCCCCACCTTGAGGTATAGTTATTTGTTCTTTATTCTAGACACAAATGCTCTATCAGATGGATAACTACTAAAGTTTTTTCTCATTCTGAGTATATTATTTCTTTTGATTGATGGTGCCCTTTGCTGTATAGAAGGCTTTTAGTTTCATGGATTTTTATTTGCCCCTTTTTGTCTTAATGCCTTCACTATCGTGGTCCTGTAATGTAAGACCTTTCCTTTGCATGTCAGTTAAAGTATCTCTCCTATTTTGTCTTAAAAGATTTGACGTATATTATATTGATAAATTCATGTCTTTCATCCATTTGGAGCTGAGTTTTATACCGAGAAAAAGATGAAGATCTTCTTTTAGTCTTTTATATATATCTATAGAATTTGTACAGCAATATTTGTTAGAGATACTGCATTTTTAAATTTTTTATTTTTATAAGATAGTCTCAGTTTTTTATCCATGTATTCCCTTGTTCCAACTCCCTTCCTCCTCCTGACCCCTCTTGGTCAGTTTTCAACACAAAGCTCAAATCCAAGTGTATCAAAGACCTCAACAAAAACCAAGCTACACTGAACTTGATAGAAAATATATAGAAGATATGGCGTTTTATCTAATGTGAAATTTGACTTTTTGGTTAAATATTAGGTGGAATATGGACTTGTACCTGAATTCTCTATTATATTCTATTTATTAACCTATTATTTGTGGTTATTTACTGATTTTATTACTATTGGTTTTGCAAACTGGAATAGAGATATCTCTGGCAGTGTTTTTAATGTTATGTTTGTTTTGGATATCTTGAATGTTTTTGTTTCCATATTTAAATGTAATTTCTTTTTTTAAATTTTTTTGTATTTATCAAGAAAAACAGTAAATTGAATTTAAAATGCTGATAAGTTAACAATAACTATAAAGAAAATAAAAATCATAAGCATGACTTATCAAGGGTGATAATGCAAATAATTTGCTACACATAAAATTACTTTGTGTTCAGCTTTCCCTCTGGTTTTTTTTTTTTTTTCCTTTTCCTATCCCTGTATATCCCTATTCAAGGTCCGTTCCCCGTCCCGCCACATCAGGTCATTATTTTCTTTCTCCATAACTCCCTATCCCCTCCCTGGGCAGGCTGCAGACAGTGCCATGGTCCCACTGATCCAATAAAGCTTAGTTCAGTCTCCAGTCCTGGCAAATCCAGTTTTGTCCCCCCTCCATCAAGAGTGAGTCAGGTGTTCCTATAGGTGTAGTGGGAACCGAAGGGTCAGTCCAGGGTGTTTCTGATCCGAAGCTGTTTAGTGGTTGTGGTTTGCAGCTTGGGCATGCTTGGCTTTTTTCTTGTTAGTTTGTTTAGAGACCACTAATGAGTTAGTACATCCCCTGCTTATCTTTCTGGGTTTGTGATACCTCGCTCAGGAGGATATTCTCCAAATCCATCCATTTGCCTGCAAATTTTAGGATATCATTTTTTCTTACTGCTGAGTAGTATTCTATTGTGCAGATGTACCACAGTTTGTTAATCCATTCTTCAGTTGAGGGACATCTAGTTTGTTTCCAGGTTCTTGCTATTACAAATAATACTGCTATGAACATAGTTGAGCTAATACCTTTGGAGTGTGACTGTGCATCTTTAGGGTATACACCCAGAAGTGGTATTGCTGGGTCCTTGGGGAGATTGATTCTCAATTGTCTGAGAAACCACCATATTGCATTCCAAAGTGGCTGAACAAGCTTACACTCCCACCAACAATGGAGTAGTGTTCTCCTTGATCCACATCCTCTCCAACATAGGCTGTCATCTGTGCCTTTTATCTTAGCCAATCTAACAGGTGTTAGGTGGTTTCTCAAAGTTGTTTTGATTTGCATTTCTCTGATGGCTAAAGATGCTGAGCACTTTTTCAGGTGCCTTTCAGCCATTCCTAATTCTTCTGCTGAGAATTCCCTTTTTAGATATGAACCCCATTTTTTGATTGGGTTAGGGTTAGGGTTAGGGTTAGGGTTAAAAAGTTTCCATGGACATTTGATGGGATTGCATTGAACCTGTAGATTGTTTTTTGTTAGGATGCCTGTTCTTACCATGTTAATCCAACTAATGTATGAGCATGGTGGTCTTTCTATTTTCTGGCATCTTCTATAATTTCTTCAGAATCCTAAAGTTTTCACTGTATCAATTTTTCACTTTCATAGTAAGATTAAGTTCAGGTATTTTTTGAGATTACCCTCACTGCTATTGTTTCCATCATTTCTCCATCAGTATGTTTGTCATTGATCAATAGAAAGGCTTTTGCATGTAAATTTTTTATTCAAGCATTTTGATGGACAACTTCATCAGCTGTAAAAGTTTTCTGTTTGATTATCTAGGGCCTTTTTTTTTTTTAAACTGAGAGATCAATTATGAAGGTGAGCCAACCCCTTAGAGAACTACAGATTGAAAATGGCCATTTCTTCAAACTGTTTTCTTAATATTTTTTAGTGTTTTTTTGAAAATCAATATCAAACATATAAAAATGCAAGATATTCAGAATACATAACAAAATCCCATACAGTAATAAAACTTCTCTTTTCTCTAAAACACATGAAACATAAATAAAATCTAAAGCTTCTCAAGCCAGGTTAGGCTCAGCTACAGATAAAGAAAGCACAGTAGGTCACAGCTAATGTCCATGGATACACTAAGTCGACAACAAATTTCTGCTAAGCAATCCTTATACAGACAAACCAGAAGTTTTGTTTTGTTTTATGTATATGTGTGTTTTAAATCACTTTATTCACCCATCATCTTTCAATAAATAAAAGAAAGTTTTTGCTTAATGAGTGAGTACATTCCTTGATTATCCTTCTGGATTTGTGAGACCTCGCTCAGGAGGATATTCTCCAAATCTATCCATTTGCCTGAGAATTTTAGGATATCATTTTTTCTTACTGCTGAGTAGTGCTCCATTGTATAGATTTACAGTTTGTTAATCCATTCCTCAGTTGAGGTTCATGTAAGTTGTTTCCAGCTTCTTGCTATTATGAATAATGCTGCAAGTTACATAGTTGAGCTAATGCTTTTGGTGTGTGAATGTGTGTCTTTAGGATATATGTCCAATAGTGGTATTGCTGTGTCCTTGGGAAGAGTGATTCCCAGTTTTCTGAGGAATCTCCATACTGTATTCCAGAGTGGCTGAACAAGTTCACACTCCCACCAAGAATGGAGTAGTTTTCCTCTTGCTCTGCATTTTCTTCAGCATAGGCTATCACCTGTGTTTTTGATCTTAGCTATTCTGACAGATGTAAGGTGGTATCTCAAAGTAGTTTTGATTTGCGTTTCTGTGAGGGCTAAACATGTTGAGCACTTTCATTTGAATTTTGTTAAGTGTGATAGGCTTTGATCTATTTGCATTTTTCTACAGTCATCCAGCTATGCATTCACCATTTGTTGAAGATACTATCTTTTTCCATTGAATATTTTGGGCCTTTTTGTCAAAGATCAGGTGTTCATAGGTTTTTGGGTTTAATGTTAGGATTTTTAATTTGATTCCATTGATCCACAAGACTGTTTTTATGCCAGTACCAGATAGTTTTTATTACTGTAACTCTATACTATACTTTGAAGTCAGGGTTGGTGATGCTTCCTGAGGTTCTTTTGTTAAACAAAATTATTTTGGGAATCCTGGCTTTCCTGTTATTCCAAATGAAATTTAGTATTGTTCTTTCAAAGTCTGTAAAAAATTGTTGGGATTTTGATGGGAAGTGCATTGAATCTGTAGATTGCTTTTGGTAAGATTACCATTTTTACTATGTTGATGCTTCCTATCCAGGAGCATGGGAGACCATTCCATTTTCTGATATTCTCTTCAATTTCTTTCTTCAGTGATTTAAAGTTTTTGTCAAATAGATCTGTTACTTTTTTGTTATAGTTACATAAAGGTTTTTAATGCTGTTTGCAGCTATTATAAAAGGTGATGTTTCCCTTATTTCTTTTTCAGCCTATTTGTCTTTAGTGTGTAGAAGAGCTACCGATTTTTCTTTGAGCTAATCTTGTATCCTGCTACATTGCTGAAGAAGTTTATCAGCTGAAGAAGTTCCCTGGTAGAATTTTGTGGGTCACTTAGGTTTACAATCGTATCATCTGCAAGTAGAGATAGTTTCATTTCTTTTCAAATTTGTATCCCCTTAATATCTTTTCATTCTCTTATTGCTTTGCCTAAAACTTTCAGAACTAAGTTGAATAGATAAGGGGAGAGAGGGCATCCTTGTCTAGTTCGTAATTTTAGTGGGATTGCTTTGAGTTTCTCTCCATTTAGTTTGATGTTGACTGTTGGCTCCTTGTAAATTGTCTTTATTAGGAAATTTCTCTGTATTTCTGATCTCTCCAGGACTTTTATTGTAGAGGAGTGTTGGACTTTGTCAAGGACTTTTTCAGCATCTAAGGAGATGACCATGTGTTTTTTCCTTTAATTTGTTTATATGATGGATGACATTTATAGTTTTTCATATGTTGAACCATCCCTGCATTTCTGGGATGAAACCTACTTGATTGTGATGGACACATTTTTTTTGCATGTTGTAATTGATTTGCCAGAATTTTGTTGAATATTTTTGCATTAATGTTCATGAGGAACATTGGTCTGCAATTTTCTTTCTTTGTTACATATTTGAGTGGCTTGGGTATTAGGGTGATTATGGTGTCACAAAAAGAGTTTGGTAGAGTTCCTTTACTTTCCACTGTATGGAACAATTTGTTGAGTATTGGTATTGGTTCTTGTTTGAATGTCTGGTAGAATTCTGAGTGAAACCATCTGTACCTGGGCTTTTTTTTGAAAGACTTTTAATAACAGCTTCAATTTCCTTTGGTGTTTTAGGTCTGTTTAGGTCTTCAGTCTGTTCTTTATTTAATGTTGTTAATTGGTACATCCCCAGAAAGCTGTCCATTTCTTTTGTGTTTTTCATTTTAGTAGAGTATAGATTTCAATAATTCTCTGAATTTCCTGGAGGGGGGTTGTTATCCCACTTTTCATCTCTGATTCTGATAATGTGAATACTCTCTTTCTGTCTTTAGGTTAGTTTAGGTAAGGGTTTTTTCTATCTTGTTGACTTTCTCAAAGAACCGACTTTTTGATTCATTGATTTTTTTGGTATTCTTCTCTTTGTTTCTATTGTACTGATTCCAGCCCTAAGTTTGATTATTTCCTGTTGTCTGCTCCTTCTAGGTGAGTTTGCTTCTAAATGTTCTTAAGGCTTCAGCTGAATTGTTAGGTCTTTTGTTTGAGATTTCTCTTTGTTTTTTATATATGCTTGTAGTGCTATGAATTTTCCTCTTAACAATGCTTTCATTGTGTCCCATAAATTTGGGTATGTTGTGGATTCATTTTCATTAATTATATAAAGTCTCTTATTTCTTTCTTAACTTCTTCCCTGACCCAGAGGTGGTTCAATGTAGATATGCTCAGTTTCCATGAGTTTGTATGCTTTCTGTTATTTTTGTTGTTTTTGAATTCTAACTTTAGGCCATGGTGGTCTGATATGATACATGGGGTCATTTCCATTTTTTGTATCTACTGATATTTGCCTTATGACCAAGTATGTGGTCAATTTTTCAGAAAGTTCCATGGAGTGCTGAGAAATATGTATATTTCTTTGTGTTTGGATGAGAGCTTCTGTAAATATCTGTTAAGTCCATTTGCATCATTACATCTATTAGACCCCTTATTCTTTGTTGATTCTTTGTCTGGTCGACTTATCCAAGGGTAAAAGTGGGGTGTTGAAGTCTCTTACTATTGGAGTATGAGAGTTGATGTGGGGTTTATGCTTTCATACTGTTTCTTTTACATATGAGCTTGCTCTTACATTAGGGGCATAAATATTCAGTATTGGGATCTCATCTTGATCAATTTTTCCTGAGATGAATAAATAGTATCTGTCCTGGTCTCTGTTGATTGATTTTAGTTTGACATCTACTTTGTTGGATATATGGATAGCAACACCAGCTTGTTTCTTGGGACTATTTGATTGAAAAGTCTTTTCCCATCCCTTTACTCTGAGCCTGTATTTGTGTTTGGAGTTAAAGTATGTTTCTTGTATGCAGTTGAAGGTTGGCTTTTGTTTTTCTATCCATTTTGCTAGGGTGTGTCTTTTTATAGGTGAATTAATTCCATTGACTTTAAAGTATATTAATGACCACTGATTGTTACTTCCAGTTATTTTTGGTGATATTTTGTGTCTATTTCCTTTCTTAGGCGTTTTTCTTCTGTGGGATTATCAATTGTTTGTGGGTTCATAGATGGATCTGGGTTTGTTACATTGGAGTTTTCCTTCAAGTGCTTTCTGTAGTGCTGGATTTGTGGATAGTTATTGTTTCAACTTGTCTTTGTTGTGAAATATCTTGCTTAGTCTATCTATGGTGATTGATAGTTTTTCTGGGTATAGTAGTCTGTGTTGGCAGCCATGCTCTTTTAGTGTCTGTATAACTTCTGATTGTGATCTTCTTGCTTTCATTGTTTCCACTGAATATCCTGGCATTATTCTGATGGGTCTGCATTTATTATAGGTAAGTTGGCCCATTTCCTTTGCAGCTCTTAATATTTTTTATTTGTTCTATATATTTTGTGACTTAATTATAATATGATGAGAAGACTTTTTTGGGGGGTCTATTCTATTTGGTGTTCTGTAAGCTTTTTGTATGTTTATAGGCATTTCCTTCTTTAGATTGGGAAAGTTTTTATGATGTTATTGGATACATTATCTGTGCCTTTGAGGTGGTATTCTTCTTCTATTCCTATTATTCTCTCTATTCCTATTATTGGCCTTTTCAAGGTGTTCCAAATTTCCTGAACATTTTGTGTTATGTCTTTTTTGGTTTTGGTGTTTGCTTTGAGTTATTTGTCTGTTTCTGCTATTGAGTCTTCCACTCCAGAGATTCTCTCTTCCATCTCTTGTATTCTGTTGCTTATGCTTGTATCTGTAGTTCTTGTTCGTTTCTTCAGATTCTCTATTTCATCATTTGCTTCGTTTTGTGCCTTCTTTATTGTTTCTATTTCAATTTTTAGTTCCTGGAATGATTCTTTCATTCGTTGGATTTCTCTTTCTTGGTTTTCTTTCAAGGATTTGTTCATCTCTTCCAACTTTTTATTTGTATTTTCTTCTATTTTTTTTTTTTACTCATACATATTTAATTTAATATAAAAAATTCCCATGCTGCAACACTCAATTTAATTTTTCATTAAAAATATCAGATTTTAAAATTATTTTTGTTGTGATTTTCCTTGTAAATTGTGGCTATTAGCAATTTATGAAATATACAGATTGCAAACATTTTCTCCCATTACAAACTGATTATTTTCCTTACTGTATAAAGATTTTTAATTTGTTTTAATCCCAAATGTCTGATTCTGCTTTTGCTTTTTTTTTTTCTTCTTTATTTTGTATTTAT
>PVIH01020820.1:16952-31545 GCA_004025045.1 Sigmodon hispidus
GGCAGGTACGGGAGCAGAGAAGCAGGAGAAGAGAAGAGACAGACTGCAACATGGCGTCTCTTTTTAAGAGAGGGGGTGGGCACGGGTTTACGTAGCTACGTTTAGGAACTTGCCTCCCTATGAGGTGCTATGTTAGCTTCACCATGTGGAGTGCCAGGAACCTTACACCCAGTGCCATATTGGGTTCACCACATGAGTGTCAGGAATACTTACATCTTACCATTTCGTTTATTATAAAAAGAAAACCGGGTTTATGTAGGGCGGGCAGGGGAAAATGATCTGGGCCAATGGATCTCAAGGCTGCTTCAAGCCAACTTAAGGGCAAAGTTTGTCTTTTCAGGGAACTGTATTTTTGACAGTTGATCTGTTGGATTTTGCGTGTCATTTTCTGCAGTCTGGATGAGCCTAAGCCATGGAATGATAAATTTTGATTTTTTTTTTGGAGCTTGAAAAGAAAACTATGAGTTAGTAATAGGACCTTGAGAAGTGAATATAGTAAGTTTACTTTGCTAGGTCTGGGGATGGAAAAAGGTTAAAATGTCTCTTCTTTTTTGCTTACCCTTTACAGAGGTTAAAATGGCTTTTGTTTTTTTTTTCTTTTGGTCTTGGGGGCAGGTGGGGCAAATGGTCTGTTTTACTTGTATTGGCTCTGAAAATGGCTCTTGGGTTTTTTTCATTCTCTAAAAGCAGTGGCTGGAGGATTGGTCTGTGAGGGAAGTGGGGGAGGGGTGAGCCAAAATGCCTCGGAGCCTTTTGCTGGTCACCTTCTGGACTTTGGATCTGAGAAGCAGGCTGAAATGGAAAACTCAGAGACAGGGGATTTTAGAGAAATGTGTCTAATGACACAGGATTTTGGGGTTTCTATACTTGGTGGTCCACCTGGGAGGCGGGAAGGCTAGAGCTGACAGGTTTAAGCAGATAGCAAGGTGAACAGGGAAGTGGCCAGAGCAGCTGTGGGAGTCTGGATTCAGGCGAAATGTGACTAAAAGTTAAAAAAAAATCTCTTTTCTATTAGGGGTATGTGGCAGGTTGGCATGACCAAAAATGAGTGAGTGACAGGGACATCTCTGAGAACATAATTAGGTGGCAGTGTCTGATGAGGCCGGAATTGTTTGCTTCTCCCCCTGACAATGGAGAGGCTAGAAAGAAAGAGAAGTGAGACCCCAAAGCTCCAGCAGGACCGAGTATGTGGCTCCCAGTGTCCATGAGGAGATGGACTGCCCTGATACCATGACTACTCAAGGCTCTCTCTTTGCAATGAGGGTGGTCAGCTTAGGGAAGCCTTGGCAGCACCAATCGCCCATGGCCAGGCCTTAGGTGATCAGCTGGGAGTGGTCTCTGTGTAATGTCTCCTTGCCACGTGGGGCTTGGCGACACTCACTTAGACCAGCATTCCCTTGATGATACGCTGGACAAGGCCTGAACCGCCTCTGTGAGGCTAGGCAAGAGCAAGACAGTAGCTGGACTGGCCACCCTTAAAGCACAGCAAGTTCTGCTTGTCACAGGAGGAGGTGAAGAAGCTGGTTAGACAGCTTTTGCCAGCTGGAGGTATCTATTGGCGTATTTTCTTATCTTTCCTGTGATACACCTTTTTATTTTATTATTATTGTTATTATTATTATTATTATTATTATTATTATGAATAAAGTCTCATTTTTTATCCATGTATCCCCTTGTTCAAACTCCCTTCCCCCTTCTGCCCCTCCCAGTCACTCTCTCTTCTCCTCTCTTTTAAGAGAGGGAGTGTGCACAGGTTTACGTAGCCACGTTTAGGGGCATGCCTCTGTAGGGTCTAGGGAGATGTTTCCGTATGCAGCACTGTATGGCTTTACCCAGCCATGCCCAGAGACGTGTCTCTGTACAAGGTGCATCCTGCCAGAGCTATGTTGGCTTCACCACGTGGAGTGCCAAAAATCCTTACACCCAGAGCCATGTTGGGTTCATCACATGGAGTGTCAGGAATACTTACATTTGGTGGTATAATAAGTCATGAACATTAACACAAACCCCAGCTGTGATAAGACTGTGGCTCTAGACACAGTCCTCAGCAGAAGCTCAGGCTCAGATGTCACCATGGGCCTAGGTGGCAGTACGGACCATTCAGATAGGCGTGGCTTCAGTGGCAAAATGGCCCTCAGACACCAAAGTGGCCCCAGATGGGGACCCACACCCTGGGGCACCTCTCTGGCCTTGGTGGCCACATGGGTCATGGACATCAGCATAGACCCTGGCTATTGCAGACCCAGATATGGCCGTAGGCAGCATCCCAGCCCCAGATATCTATCACCCTGGTTCTGGGTGGCAAACAGGCTGCCAATATCAGCCCATTCCTCAGTGCCCTCATCTCTTCAGACCTGCATCTTACCACAGTATATGAACCATCCCTTCTCTCTTTCTCTCCCATTTCTCCACCTTACACCTGCTCTTTATAACGGCATTCAAACCCCACCCCATTTCTCCCCCGCCCCCTGCCCAGTGCTGTGCCTGTGGTTCTGTGCAGGTCTGTAGATGCCTTCAAGCAGCCTAGGCCATGAGGACCCAAGCTACGCTATGCTGTGGGTATCTTTCTCCTGTCTGAGACCCATGGCATCAGATGGGCCCATGGATGTCTTCCAGCAGCCTGAACTGTGAGGCCAGGCTGCCTCATGGGTGAACAGATGATATTGTTGCTACATATTTAGTTAATGCAACTGAAAGGTATTAATATGGAATTTTTTGATGATGATGTTCAGAATCGACTTAGGATTTTCTGTCCCCACTTTTAGCACTTTGCCAATAATATGTAAAAGCTGATATGGAAGTGCAAGCTAACACATGTTAAGCATCAAGTACTTTATTTTATCTCACAGTCATTAGTTTGAGATTTTTAGCTTAGAAGATTCTATACAGCCACTTTTAGGTATTGGTGTGTTGACAAGTAACAAAAAGTATAGCATAATATGTATATTATATGCGTATGTATATATTACGTACTATACTATAAAGTGCTGCCAATGTCTTGGGATTAACCCTTGCAATAATGGGCTTCCCTAATATATGTGATATCCTGAGGTCTATCCCCAGAATCACTCACATAAAATGTGGTTATTATAACAGTTATTATGAAACAATGAGAAAACTGTTACCTACAATTATAGGACAATTAACATGAAAACATATTGCTTCACCGAAGTTCTGAAAAAACAAATTGGGGACTTCTGGGAGCAGAAAGGACTAAACAGAAAGAGGGTAGAGTGATGGAGAAAATAAAGATATGGAAGGGAGGATGGACCAAAACGAGAGGTGTATGGAAAACACATATGGAAACCTCTCTTGCAACTCAATTAAAAACATAATTTCAAAATAGTTTGAAAAAACATACCCTGAATAGAGAGATAATGTTGTTTCTACATGCAGTAGGCTGCTAAGTAAATCCCAGTGCCAGATGTTGAATCATTTCTGTTTGCGTTGCTGTCCAGGGAGGTCTCGGAGGTACCCTGTTCCTCTAGGTTGCTGTCTTAATTAGTGCTTCTATTGCTGTGATAAACACCATAGTAAAAAGCAACATAAAGATAAAGGGTTTATTTCATTTTACAGCTTGTAGTTCATCATCCTGGGAAACCAAGGCAGGAACTCAAGGCAACAACCTTGAGGGCAGGAACTGATGTAGAGGCTATGGACGATCGTTGCTTACTGTTCCCCATGGCTTACTCATCATGCTTTCATATGGCATCCAGGACCACTTGCCTAAGGGTGGCAGCTTCTACAGGGAGCTAGGCCTTACCACACTGATAATTAATAATGAAAATACTCAATAAACTTGCCTGTCCAGGACAAACCACGACACTATCATTTGCATTGCTTTCAGCATTATATTCTAAGCTCTCACCACAGCTCATTAAGTTTGGAACAATCAATGACTTTTCTAGCCCAAAATCCCAAAATTCTTTCACAATTTCCAGTAAACCGGGTACCAATTACTTAGTCTGAGTTTCTATTGCTGTGATAAAACACAATGATCAAAAGCAGCTTGAGAAGGAAAGGATTTATTTCATCTTATACTTTCACACCACAGTTCATCATCAAACGAAATCAGGGCAGGAAGTCATAGAAGGGCCAGAACCTGGAGGCAGGAGCTAGAGCTGAGGCTATAGAGGAATGCAAGTTACTGGCTTGTTCTTCTGCATTTTGTTTTACAACCCAGGACCATATTTCCAGGCAAGGCATTAAGCACAGTGAGCTGGGCCCTCCCATATCATGAATACAGAAAATGCACAACAGATTTGCAAAAGGCAGGCAGTCATTGGAAAGGCATTTTATAAACCGAGAGTATAAACAAATGATGCTAGGTTGTATCAAGTTACATAAAACTAAAGAGCACAGTTGCTTACTAGAACTAGATGATAAGACCCTATTGCTGAAAATACCATATACCTTGCCTACAAGATACAGAGAAACCAAGATCAATTGGCTAAAATCTTAATCCCTGATGGCTAGATTTCATAGTGATAGATGGTGTTTTGCAGGCTACTGGGAAGAAAAGGCATCAATGATCTTATCATTGAACCCTGCAATTGATATTACCAACCCACCAGGCAATTTGTGCCCACTTTTGAAATAGTGGCACAACTGTTATGAGAATACCAAGTTACTCTGTGATTGGATTTGAGACCCACAGCACAGGAAGAAATCCATGTCTGATACTGTAAACCTGGATAAAAAATGGCTGGGGAAATTATAGGTATGGGAAGTTGCTATCATTGTTTAGCTGAATTGACAAAATGTCAAAACTATCTTTAAAATATCCTTTTGGGGGTTGCTTATTTTCAAGACAGGATTTCTCTGTGTAGCCCTGGCTGTCCTGGAACTCTCTCTGTAGACCAGGCTTGCCCTGAACTCACAGAGATCAGCCTGCCTCTGCCTCCCAAATACTGGGATTAAAGATGTGTGCTACCAAGCCTCTATTTTTAATATAAATGAAAAAAATATGGTACTCTCAGTCTTAATTGGAGAATCTTCTTTTTATAGTGAGTGGTAGATGAGAAGATGGGAAACTATAAGAGCCATAAGATCAAGAGAAGGTCTACAAAGTACAATTACAGAATGTTCCCTGAACCTTAGAGAGAATGGTATAAAGGTCATATTTAGAGATGAGCACTCAATAATCATTTATTCTAAGAACCCTGAGTATTCACAAGTCTTTCCATCCACTTCTGTTCAGTGCAAAAAGAGCCAATAATTCAACATGGAAGAGAAACCATGAGCCAGTCTGCTAGCCATGACAGTCTGTTTACAAGGCTATCTTTGCATAGATCCAGGGAGAATAAATGCAGTTGTTGGGAGTTCATGATTGGAATGAGTGTGTCATGCTCAAATTCTAGGCACAACTATTGGCTCCTAATAGATTCTGAGAAAGTGTCAGTATATTTATTTGTCTACCCATAGATGAGTTCATCAGGTTCCAGTGAATAGCTCCAAATCTAGGTCATACTGATAGCCCTGCTAAAGTCAGTGGATCACAAACAGTAGACATGAATATGGGAAACAGATTATAGGAAAGGGGAAGATTGATGAGGAAAGTACTTTAAGTGTTGAGAGTTGATAATAATCATAACTCCTTATACATATGCATGATGCTGCCAAAAACAAATGTAATACATAAAATCAATCAACAAAAAATTAATGACAATTTATTATACCCTGAAAACATATAAATAAACAAACAAACAAACAAAAAACCCCAAACCAGCAAAGCCATACTGGAGTAGAGCATACATTTACTCACAGCAATAGGGAGGGAGAGGCAGCCTGGTATACAGAGTTAGTTTGTTCCAGGACAGCCAAGGCTACACAGAAAAACCCTGCCTAGAAATACCAAAAATTGTAAATAAGGATGCATAACTAAATTACATCTTCTATATAATTTTTTTTAATTTCATACTGCTCATCCTGTGTCTCAGGCATATTGCTAGCTAACTCTTTCATTTTAATTGAGCTCATTTTCATTAATCTGTCCTGCCATGTGGCCTTTGGCTCACCTGTGTTACCTTACATGCTGATTCTTTGGTGGCTGGATCACTTCTCTTCTGACTCCACCCTCCTTACCTATGCTCCGATTCCCCACTTCTTTCCCCCTACTCCTATGGTGCCCAGCATAAGCCAAAACAGTTCCTTTATTTCACAGCATACAAACTGGCATTTTCAATCACATATCTAATAAAATTTATAAACCAGTCTGTAGAACATTACTCAGTTTCTAAGTACTTTCAGTAAAAACAGAAGTATACTTTAAACAATTATTCTTTTGTTAAATATAATAAAAACATCAATATTTAACATTTCAACCCAAATTTACCAGGCATATAAGAAGCAGTAAAACATGACCCATTAAGGAGAAATGCCAATCCATGGGAACAAGTCACAAAACAGCACAATAAATATAATAAACATACAAAGGCATTGAAGAGACTTAAATTCTTCACAGAACCAAGGACCAAAGGGAAACATGAGTATATCAGGAGTAAGAGATATAGAATAGATCCACTTTTTCTTGCATATAATAAAATCTGATGTATGAGATAAAAGATGTAAAGATTACAATTAATAACAGATCATACTCTACAAAACAGAAGTTATAGGGACCATCTTCTGTATTTTAATATGTTTACAAATGCATACTAAATTAATTTAGTATATAAAGAATTAAAAGGAAGCTTAGTAAACTGATACATTACTTTCATGAGATAGAAGCCACACTATTGCTAAACATTTATTCTCAAAGTATATATACACTCAGTAGAAACCCAGAAAAAAAACCCTAAAGGATATTTTTAAAGAAACTAACTGGCTAATTTTTAAACTTATTTGAAAATGTAAAGATATTAGGCTATTAAGCAACTCTGAGAAACGTAAAAATTGGAGAAGCAATACCTCCTTTGGAAACATTTATGAAGTTGCATTACTGCAGAGTGGTTTATCAGTAGCAAGGGAGAAAAGTCGACCAGAGAAATAGAGTAACAAATCCAGAAATAGATTCACATATATATGGACAACCGACTTTGACAAATATGCAAATTTAATTCAGTATAAACTATAAATATATACACTTTCCAACAAGTTGTGTGAGAACTAGTGGATATCTATATTCACAAATGTAAGCTATGACTCATATACAACATAAACAAAAGTTAAGTGAAAATGGGTCATAGTGTTTTTTGTTTCTTTCATCCTTGTTCTATGAAGAAGGATATGTAGACTAGAGTGTCCTTGAACCCTACCATAATCTTACCTCAGCTTTCCAGTTGCTGAAATTATAAACATGTGCACCATTCCTGGTATTGATCATAGATTTAATCATGAAAAATAAATATATAAGAATTCTAGCAGAAACCGCAGGAGAACATTTTTGTGACCTTGCACTAGATTTCATAGCTGAGACATTAGAATCAAGAGAAAAATAGCAGGACATAGTGGTTCATGCCTACAATCTCAACACTTGAGAGGCTGAGGCAAAGGATCAACAGTTTAAGGGTAACCTGAGAAACACTTTGTTTCAAACAAAGCAGGAAGCAGACAAGTGAGTCTTGCACAAAGCTATCAATTTTGATTCTTTTAAATGCATGGTTGAAAAAATGCAGACCAGCCCCTGACTAGAAGACAGAATTTTATACATCGTATAAAAGACGTGTATTAAGTACATAGAAAGTCACATAAAACTCAACAGGAAAAAAATAAGTCAGTTACGAAAACAGCAATAAATAAATAAATAGGTAGAGGCTGGAGAGATGGCTCAGCATGCAAGATTGTGTATTGTTTTTGCAGGGGTATTTTTGTTTCAAATTCAATCCCCAGTGCCCAATTTCTGGTGGCTCATAGCCACGTGTAACTCTAGCTCCAGGGGACTCACCACATCTGGCTTTCATGAGCACCTACACTTGTATACAAAAATCCACTCCCCATATAATTAAAGATAAAACACATAAATTATACTTTAAAAATAAATAAATAGGTGAAGTATTTTTAATAGCTACATCACTAAGGACAATACACAAACATCAAGCAAGCACAGACAAAGATGGTTAACATCTCAACCATTAAAAAAGAGTAATGAAAACTTTGATCAATGAGATACTTTTAGGAAAATAACCAAATTAAAAAGAATGAATATAGAAAATGCTGGCAATATTGTGAAGGTGACACTTAATGAAATCAATATGGCTTGAAGAGCTTGATAGTGTCTCACAATAATACTCTTCCATTTATATTGTCTAATCACACTGTCACAAAAGATAGAGTCACAGATAGTCTTTACATACGTATTATGTGTGAATGTCCCAGATTAGAAACAATCAGAGCATATAATAACAGATAATGCATTTGTCCACAAATTTAATAGAAAGATATACACACCAAAGAATTTAAAAGGGGAGATTTAAAAACCAGATCTGAGCCTACAGATATAGCCAAGTGGTACTGTGCTTGCTTACCATGAAGAAGACCCTGACCATCCCATCTCTAGCACCATAAAGTAAAAAAGCAGAAAAATGCCCTAGTTTTTAAAAGCCTGCATGGTTTCATTTAAATGACCATGAAACTAACCTGGAGTGACACAAATACCATGCATTGCTGGGGATAAGGCATTGAGAGAAATAGCATGTCTGACATTACAGAATTGAACACATTACATCCTAGAATAAAACTATGTATTTAAAACTACCTGGTTACATTTAAGGGATGCAGCTCATTGTAATTATAATATAAATTAGGATATTATTTTTGAAATTCTGAACACTGTATCTGGGAATGTGAACTAGTAAACAGCAGTCCTTCATGCTGTGCTTCAGTACCTGCCTCAGCTTCAGTACCCCTGATAGCAGCTCACTTGGAAGCAGGGAAGGACTTTGCGGGAGTGCTGTGCATGTGCTCCCCCTGGCTTGCTCAGTTTACTTTGCTATACACCTTAGGAACAATTGCAGAAGAATGTCATGGCCTACGATGGACTGGATCTTTCCACATTACCACAATCTTGTCAAAGGATGCATTTTCTAAATTGAGATTTCCTCTTTCCAGACGACACTAGCTCATGATAAGTAGGCAGAAGCAAGAGAAACAAAAAATGAAAGAAGGAAGGGAGGGAAGAAAGGACGAAGGAGGGAAAGAGAGGAAGAAGGAAGGAAGGAAAGAAAGAAAGGAAAGAGAAAAGCACAATCCCCCACATTGCTTTGATCAGTGTCTTATCACAGAAACAGAAAGCAAACTTGTACAAAAGGCCTTCTAATCCACTACCTATTTCAACATCCACTGGGACATGCAAGGTAATTAATGACTAATTACTATTTAAACAGGCATTTTCACAGAGGAGAAAATTGGGCTCAGAGAGAGTTGTCTCTGTTATTTCCGCCTATGAATGTCCAGCAGACGTCTACATAGAAAGTTGTTTAGAGACACCCTGGGGCACAAACAATAGTCTTTCGGGATAGGAAGATCTCAAGAGTCTCATAAATGAAGCATTCTCCAAAGCAGCTCTCTAGCAGGAAAGAGCTGCCTAGGGTCTGGGATTTCCTGTTTCCATTTCCTCACTTTAAAGAATTCAGTGTCCTCACCCTCCTGAGGTACCCATACCCTTGGCTGAGTAAAAACACCTGGAGAGGAAACCCTTCTGCTCTCACCACATAATTCCAGTTTCCATTATTAAGTTGTCAGGGCCATCATAATTACTTCAGGTTGCCATGGCAACCATTATGTACAAGCTTGCTCTTCACACCAGAATTATTTCTACACACCTTTAGGACCTTATAGTGAATTTTGACTGAGAAACAAAAATTATATAGTCTGGACCCTCATGTTTCAAACCTCTTGGGCAGTTCTGCTCTCAGTGGTAGATCTTTTAGTGGGCTTACACCTCTTTACCTGTGTCTTACTTACTGTCTCAGAAAGTGTTCCTATCTCTTCCCTAAAAATTCTGTCAGATGCTCCCCAAAATGCCCTACTGCCCTAAGGCTGAGCTATAAACCAATTAAAATATGAGGTTCTATTTCAAATGGCAATTTTAATTGTATAACTTTATTAAGTTGTATAGACTTTGGATGTGGTTAATTTTGGTGTGTGATGTTTTTATTTATTTGCAATTTTTGTAACACAAATATTTGAAAAGGAGAAGGATGTATTGAGTGATTCCTAATAAGTGTAATACTGATTATATGACTTAGATTTTCTGGCAAATGGTTTCTTATTAATGAACCCCCAAATTTGACAGACACCATTTCAGCAGTGTTTGGACAGTGACAACAGCCTAAGATTGTGATGTGTGTCTGTAAAGAGAAAGTTATTTCCTTGTCATGGGTTATCCTGGTAATAGGAGAAAATGATGCAGAATCCCTTTTTTGAGGGATACTTCTCAAAGTGCTATAGGCTCCTCTTTTGAATGCGTGTTCACCAATCTAACTGCTGCTACAGACAGGAATTTCTGTGTGGTTAGACAGCTTTTCATTTGCTGAGTAGGAATGACTGGAATGGAGGTCTCATTTTATGTAGAGATAGAAGGGTAGGCTAGAAAGCATGTATGCAAGGCAAGAGCTCAGCAACAAATTATATCTCTAGCCCCCAAGTTAACTTGTTAAAGGTATTATTATAATAAATAAACAAAGCAGGCTGTGTGCTACAAAAATCAAAATCCTGAGGTGGAAGTTAATTTTTATTCTTAGTTTCCTGTTGCTAGTAGCAATGACAGCTACTATCCACATTATACTTCTTGGATCTTTATACTTCTATTCCAAACCAAATCCCCCAAAAGTATGTTTGTCAGATAAATCAATCACATCTCAAAAAATAACAGCCTGCATTGCTATTACACTAACAGATCCACTTAGCATGAGGAATAGTGAGCTGGGACACTTAGGCCTAGTTAAGGCTTTGTTGTGAATGCCTTCCTTAATAATATGTTTTGGTATCTATTACACCAACTTAAAGTTTCTGACTACCAAACAAAACTAGGTCAATATGAAGTATCTTGTTTTCACATAACTACTGCATATTTTTCTCCTTATATGCTGAAAAGATAAAAAACATTATATATGCGTGTGATAGAAAAATGATCATCACATAAGTAGTCATTTCAACTCTTGCCATTTCCCAGACCAAAAAAATGGAAATCCCATACCAACTAAATGAAAATTATGGAGCTAACACTGGAATGCATGACATTCCACATTTGAAGTTTCTGCTAGTTGGAAATCCTTCTTCTCAAATGCTTACCCATGAACAGCATAACAGCATGCACAGCTGTTTAAATGAATGGAGTGTTGCATTTACATGATGTGACTGCAAAAAAGTTACACATTAGTTTTAAACTGTTTTTAGCAAAAAATAGCCATTTTTGTTATTAGAGGTAGTGTAACTGGATTGTTTGTTCTTAAGAGCAATTAAAGTGCTGTCACTGCTAAATTTAACAGTGTTTATGTCACCATCAAAGAAAAGGTCATTTTAAATTTAATTATGTAGTATTATGTATATTTACTCAATAAGCTATTTTACAAACATCCCAATTCCTTTATACTATAAATCAAGTTAATGAGGATTTCATGTAGAGAATTCATTAGCACAATTAAAATCAGTCCTTTCACATCAGGTAGAAAATCTCTTTCTGGGAATGATATAAAGGATTTCCAGAGTAAAGAAAAAAAAAAGAAATCTATAAGTGAAATTTGACCGCTGTGTTATCTGAGATATTTTAAAAAATGGAAGGTGAATTTGGCCATGGTATTTTATCACAGGAATAGAAACTCTAAGAAAAGAGTTTACTCTTCTATATGGGCCTAAGGATAGATATTGAGAATGCTGGTTTAGTAAACTGGTGGTTGTAGGTTCCCCTCCAAGACTTGTGTTTACTAGCACTAGGTTTTCCTCTTGTTGAGTGTGTGTGGTAAGTACAATTAGAAAGCTGTTGTGTCACAGTATGTATAGTACTATTGCCCCCCTGGGGTTATCGTGCCATGCTGGTCATTGTCATTCATTGGAGTCACAACTGTGGCTACTTCCCTCCTTAGGAAGCTTTCATGGTGACCTCTGGTACAAATGAAAGCTAGTACACCAGGAGGAGGCTTTCAGGTTAGATGCATGTTGAACCTGCTGGACCCTGAGTCTGAAGGAATTTCAGCAATAGAGAGTTACCTTCAACCCTTTGGGAGACAAACAAGGGCAATAGCAATAACCTATAATTTTGGGGGAGACTTTTGGACAATCCTGATAAAAAAAAAAAACAAAAAAAACAAAAAACAAAAAACAAAAACCTCTTAAGAGGGACTCTCGCATTTGGTTTAGGGGTTTTTTGTTAGCTAGGCTATGGCTCTTGCGGGGGTAAACGTTGCCAGCCCAGGTGAGAAAATTTTATTTAAACTATATGTGTGTATTTCTACACAGACTTAATTGCATTGTGTGTATTTTTGGGGTATATAGTTCACAATATGATTCTTTATGATATTTCAAACATATTATTTTATCCTTCTCTCCTTTCTATTTATCTTATTCCCATCTCTCTAATTAGATGCTCCATTTTATCCTTCTCTCCTTTCTATTTATCTTATTCCCATCTCTCTAATTAGATGCTCCATTTTTCATTTTTCCCCTTCAGATCATTTGCATTCTGCTAACCCCTCATCCCTCATCTATTGCTCCCCCACCCTTCACTCCAGCCATAGTCTCTTTTTACTTTGCTGGTTTCTGCAGCTACACCAGGGTATGTACTCAAATCTGAACATGTGGAGCTAGCAACCTCAGATAAGAGAGACATGAGGCATTTACCTTTTTGGGTCTCAGTGGCCTCACTCAATATGATCTTTTCACGTCCCATCCATTTACCTGCAAATTTATTATTATTTCTGTTTTCTTTAAAGGCTGAATAGCAGTTGATAAAAAAGCCGAGTTGTGGAGCCCAGTCCATAAATCTATGTGTGGATGGTGGTGGTAACAGTGGCCCATAAGGCCTCAAACCTAGGCAAAGAACTACAGATAACTAAGAAATACTGAGAGTGAGAGAAATGGTCTTACTTGGGAAGAATGTACCAATGAATTATTCAACACCAAATGTGCAGTCATATATGTATAAGTACCATTCTACAGACTGAGCATGATGTATTTAAGAATATGTGCATATGCCATGAATTTGAAAGAGATCAAGAGGGTTACACGCGAGAGTTTGGAAGGAAAAGAGGAAGAGGAAAATAATGTAATCTATTATAATATTATAATTATAATCTCATGAAATAAAAAACAATATTTAACAAAAAACATTGGATTTCACATTTAAACTCTATTATTTTCCTGAAGTAATCTAACAAACTTCTAAATTTCAGTTTCTTCATTTGAAGAGACCTTCAGCTTTTATTGCTTACTTTTTAGGATATAATATATATATATATATATACATGTATATCATATATATTTGTTAGTGAAAAGTCATACCACAAGTGTTATTACCAATATCCCAATAGTGATTAAATAATAGGCCAAAACCAGTTTTAAGCAGTCAGCATTTATTTAATGGTATTAAACATACTAGACTATACTCATCACGTGTTAAGCATGCAAACACTTTCAAATTTCAGTAACAATGCTGAAACATTTGCAAAGATACAATGCACAGCAATCCTTGTGGAGAAAACACTGTAAGACACACGTTTGATTCACTTAAAGAGATATGAAGTGAGTTATAATTATTTACAGCTTAAAGAGGCATCCATTGTTCAAATGGACATATTTACTGGCAACAAAGACAAGCACTGAGATTTCTGAAATGGGGTATAACTTCTCATTCTCATTGGTATTTACCTATTTTGTATGTCAGACTTCTAAAAAACAAATCACAATTTTTCTAGTAATCAAACACATCCTAGAAGATCTAAGAAAACGGCATTCAAAGTGAACTTACAAGAAACGTCAGGAATAAAACAAGGAGTTTTTATGACAACACCAATACAATAAAATTTTAAACTCTCTCCAAACACATTTTATATTAAACATTTAATTTCACAGTGAATATGACAAAACTGTGTATTCTTTTCAATTCTTATTATGCAATTGTCTGATAATAATCTACTCTGGTGAACTTCTTTTGTTGTTTCGTTTGTACAATAAAGTCCCAGTACTCTCTATCAGCCATTCCCTCCAACTATTACAATTTGATGTTAATTCTTATACAAAAGGAAACATAAGAACCACTGTTACACTAAGAAGATCCATGAATGCAGTCTCTATGTTAGCTAAATGAAAGCAAGAGGATGAGGAGCTCAGCCAGTCCAAGACACAAAAACAACATGCCTTAAAATAAACAAAACAAAACAGGCAGCAAGACTTAAGGAAATAGATGAAAGAAATATGATTCCTTAAGCCCACTGATGTCCCTTTTCAGATGCAGAAAGAGTTCTTCAAAAAGTCGTGGCTATTTCATATGAATCTGGAAATGGGACAGACACGCGTCCAGATCCAGTCACAAGAGGCAGAATCCCAGCAATCGGTATAACTTGCCAGGACAGAGTCAAAGTGACATTCCTGTTTCCCTTGAGACCGTGTCCATCGTCAAAGAAAAAATACTTGCTTTTGACATCTTTGAGATCCAGCT
>PVIH01020821.1:0-31345 GCA_004025045.1 Sigmodon hispidus
AGAGAGAGAGAGAGAGAGAGACAGAGAGAGTGAGAGAGAGAGACAGAGACAGAGAGAGTGAGAGAGAGAGACAGAGAGAGTGAGAGAGAGAGACAGAGACAGAGAGGAAGAAAGAAAATAACAAAGGAATGCAAAGGAAGAAGCACAAGTGATAAACACGTCTCTTCATCCTTATCAGTAGAACTCATTCCTGGCCTTAACCTTTAGAGTCTGTGCAGATATAGAATCTTAGGATTGTAGTTCTGAACTTGACATCTTCATAATAGGGTGAAGAATCTAACCAGAGAGCTCACAGTAAAAAGCAAGGAGTGAGAAGGAGTCCATTTTCTTATACCTACATATGAGACAAGTCACAAGATCATAATCATAATCTTAAAGAACTGTTAGATTCCAAAATACTGACATGACAGCAATATTTGGACACAGCACTATGTTGCACAAAAATCTAGATTTATGATAACAATTGTTTGATGTTGTCAAGGCTGCGGCCACATGTTTAATTTGGAGTACTTTGAATATGTGTGAAATTGGAAAGTGAAATATGATGAAATAACAGCTGGAACAATGTAGCCTTCTATTTTCTGGTTCTGTTAGCTAGCTTATTTCCAGTTTAATAACTACAGAAAAATGATTTCAAACTTTCCTAGTGATTTGGCAGAATTTTTGTGTACCCTAATATAGTCTATTATAAGTGGTGTAACCACAGTAACATCTAGAATTATTGAAATTTTAGTAGAAAATCTGCATTTGAGATAGAAAGAGTTTCATATTTTGAGAGTATATTGTGTTTTGTGGAAAAAATAATGTTTTAGAGTTCCAAGAAGATGTATAGAATTCATAAATTAATCAAAATGTACTTGAAATTTTAAATGAAGTTTTAAATGAAATAAAATCAGAATTTAAAAATAAACACCAAAGCCCTGAAAACAGACCCTTTTACCTATAAATCTTAATAAACAATAGCAACTTTTTACTAAACAATTCTTTGGCAATTAGGAAAAAGTCAGAAATTAAAGATAACCTGAAAAATAAGCACAACATAAATACTATACAATAGAACCTGTTGGATATAATTAAAGGCATGGCTAGAGGGAAATACATAGCCTCAACCATCTACACTAAAAATAAGAAAATCAACTCTCAAATCAAACTAAAAAAAGCACAACATAGACAAAAAAGAGCACAGGGGAGGTCATCACAAAAATACAAAGATTGAGGCTTGCTTTGACCAAGTGGAGTATGGAGAGTGGCAAAAAGGGGGCTTAGTTCAGAGATTTCTAGGGAATACCAGTAATTTCTGCATTCTATTTGGACACTGATGACACCTGCCTTCCCTTTTTGGAAATTCAATGAACCACTGAAGGTCTGAATTACTAATTTTCTGGAACACAGAACAAGTCACCTGGGCCAAGCAAAGTTTTGAAGACCAGATGTGCACATGGAGGGTTTCTTTATCTGGGAATGTGATAACAAAGAGTAAAATATCTTACACTCATCAAGGGTGACCAACTACATTGGATTACCTAGGAGTTCCCTGGTGTTAGCACTGAAAGCCTTGTATCTGAAGAATTCCTTCATTCCCTGTATTATTTCACCCTGCCTCATTAGTGTTCACAATAATCCTATCAGGGACATATGACTACTGTTTTTTATTTTAGTAGAGATAGTATGGTAGCTGAACTGATGAGGTTGTTAAGTTGTGAGTATAAGGTCAGAGAGCCAGAAGTACTGGCATCCTACCTCTATAGTTGGACTAACTATAACTACACTTACACAACTGAAAAGAGACTGAATTACTGAATTGCTGACATAATTCAAGACAGCTGGGAGAAGTCAAAGTAAGATAGCTCCCCTTGGGCCAGAACTGAAATCTGAGATTTAGAGCAGTCATTCTGGGTAAGGTGTTTTGTCACGCACCACCTCGTCCCGCAAAGGAAGACGTGACACCCAGGCTCTTCTTTCAGCAGTTTTATTCAGGAACCTTGAATTCTGACTTCTGACTTACTTACTTACTTACTTACTTATGACGGGGACTGACTGACTTGCTACATCTTATCTCTCATTCTGCTTCTCCGATTCTGACCACGGGGGAAACCCGCCTGCAGCCTAAATAGCCTCTGGGCAGCCAACCCCAGTACAGCACGTAGGCACTACCTGTAGGTCCAGAAACACAGAAGCAAGCCAGATCCTCAGCCTTAGCCATATATGGAGTTGTTTACCACAGAGAGCACTCACCATTGGGAAGGTGGAGACGTGGCTACACGCAGCTCTCCACAGTGTTTCTTAAAGCCTCCTGCTATAGTCACATCTTGAATGTTTTACCACCATCTACCAGCAAGATTTATATGCTGAAGGATTATTTGTCAGGCTGTAGTATTTCTACTGGGAGGTGGTAAAAGCTATGGGAGGCTGGTTGACAGGACACAGTTGAATTCTTAGAAACATGCCTTTAAAGAAGATGTTGAGAATCACTTCCCTCTCCCCATCTCTCCTGCTATGAAATGAGGACCATTTCCTTCAACTTATGCCATTATGTCTCCTCTAGGCCCCAGAGCAAGAAAGTCAACTAACCATGAATAGAAACTGTGAACACTAATCTGTCCTCTGGTGTCATGTGGCAGTGAGCAATGAAAAGGAAACACACCTTCAAATATGCACAAGCTTTGCAGACTTCTCCCAAGGAGGTAGAGCAAACCTTCATCGTCTACTAAATTCATTAGCAAAACCCTAAATTTCTAGAATACTTGGAGAGTTTCCTCTGAGCACTTTGTAAATAATCTACCAAACAAGGAGGATCACTCTCCACTCAGAGTGGAAATTCAGAATCACAGTCACAGTGTGAGCTGAATAGTGTTGTTTTTGCCGAGTCACTCACAAAGACCTACTAGGCAGTATTGTTCACTGGATAGTAAGAATCTGATCTTAAAGATTTGTAAGCTTGGGTTTCTATTATTGGTGCAAAAACACAGGAGGAAATGCAGGGGTGAAAGCTCCAAGAAAGACATTTCAAGAAATACCAGGTGAAAGAACATGAGAAAAATAAAGAAAAGCTGTAGTGAGAGAAGGATCAATTCCTGCCTCAACCAATGAAAGAGTGTATGGAACTGTACCCAAGTGGTGTTGTGTTGGAACATTCTGTGATGAATAAGAAGCAGACCACACATAGGAACACGTCCTCATTGTCTTTCCGGAAGCACAGGTAGGAGTGTCTCAAAGATCCAGAATACTAATTTAATATGTCTTAAGTGCTCCACACTGTGGCAGGTTGAGGAAATACCACTACTACTATATTAATACTAATGATGTTGAGTTGGATTTCCCCTTGGGAAGCTGAAGAATAATCAGTCTTAAAGATTCCATTAGCCAATCCCACAGTAAATAACCATGTAGGGAGCTGCAAAAATTTAGGAACAATGTGCTGCTCCAAACCAACACACCTTGTGACATAGAGATAGCAAAGGTAGTCAGTGGTGTTTTAACCAGACAGAAATTCAGTGAATCAATTATTTTGTATTATTGTTATTTGTTACCTAGATTAAGGTAGTTGGTAATTCTAAATAAACTTCGGAGGACCACTCACCCACTTGCTAAATCATCTCTGACTTTTAAACACTCCTAGGCCAAAAACTTAGTTCAGACATTTCCTTCAATGACATAAATGAACTTTTGCCAATGAAGAGAACAAGTAACATTTATAGATTCTTCTAGAACTCTGCCCCACTCCTGTCATTGAGGCTAATTTCTTGCCTTTCTCTAAGCCCTCACAGCCCTCAGGCTTCCCCTATTATTTCCTGACCTAGGTCCCAATACCAAGCATATCATAACAATCCACCCCAGTTGACTGACTGTTCCTTGGTCTGTCTTCTCTACCAGACTGTGAGGTGGGTTTCTCCTAAGCTCTGATACATCCTAATGCAGTATCATCAGTGGCTCTCTGAGTAAATTACTCATTCTCCAGAGGTTTGAAATTGAGATTGAGTTTGAGATCAAGATTGAAGCTAAGAAATAACAGATGCACACTCTTCTTCACGTCTCCTTGTTTGGAGGCAAACGGCTCAGCTTCCTGGGAATTAGTCTCCTGGGAGCTGAGGACACAGGACAATCAATACTTCTACAAGGGCTCCAAGTTAGGCCTAAGGCTGCAGGAGATGATTGCTGCTTCAGAACAAAGATGCCAGGTGGGGGATTAGTTTGCTTGTGGTTAGTCAAGATCCTTGAATTTGAAAGAGGTGAAGTCATAAGGCCCATTTCCACATTTCCAATACATTTTTGACTGACTTTGAACAATGACCTCATCTCTGAGCCCCCTTCTTTTATGGGGGCTTGTGTTGAGGGCTTTATTATTACCATTAACCATCTTCAAGGTGAACTCGTAATTGTGCAGCTACAATGTTTACAATGTTGGAGTAATGAAAGCTTTGATTTACTGAGCACTCTACCCCGACCAAGCTCCAGGATAAGTGCTTCAGATGCATCATCTCATTGAATGGCAACAATAACCCTTTGAAGCAAGAATCAGTGTGCTGCTTTACAGATAGGAAAATGGCAAATTAGAGTGGGTTGGTAAGTGGTCCAGCCCATGCAGCCAATAAGTTGTAAAGCCAGGATCCAAGTCTGGTTTCATTTAAATCCAAAGCCCAGACTCTTAACCCCCACCCCTTTTTCAACTGTGGTGGCATAATTAAGAGCTATTCATTGAATCCTGTGAGAGCCAAAGGATATAGCAAACAAATAAAAAGCTTTGGCCTTCTTTTGAAAGGCTGTAAGTTCCAGCTGCATTTTGGTGTCAAATGGAAAAAAAAATAATAGGATTGGACCATTGGTTAGTAGAAGCAAAGAGACCATTTTATCAGCATTCTGGGACCTACTTCCCATTGGAAGCTAAAATTATGGTCATGCATTCAATTACTTTAATGATTCCTGACCCATAAATATGGAGCTTTCATTTAGCTCTTTAGATGTAAAAGAGCAAAATAGCATGTAGCTGGACAGCTTTCTTTAGGGGACCTTTTGCAAACACTGTTTTGTTTTGTTTTTTAAAGCTGGAATTACCATTTCACAATTGTTCAAAGTTAGCTAGGAATTCTTTCATAATTTAGTTATCCTTTCGTTTGAATTATTTAGATATGGATACAAGAAATGGTAATCACCATCTACATTGTCTTTTTCAATTTCTGGCTTCTCAAGTGTCAATGCTCTGTGATCATTGGAGATGCTCTTGGTGTCTCAAACATCTCCATTGCCGTAGCTTCATTCCTAAGTTTGATTGTTTAGGTGTTAGGGAAGCATAGTTTTGTCAAACTAAGCAAGATTTCCATGTCGTCAGAAAACCGTTAATTGTTACACGTACTTGAGAGGGAGATGTCACCTGTGTACTCGCTGACAGACACAGACACAGGCTTATGCTTCAGGGCTCTCTGCTGCTCTCTGCTGGCCATAGTCCTTGGTTGTAGCTGTCAGGAAAGTAACTCAAAGACTTGGAAGTACTCAGTCCTACCTGGGTTGTCTCCTTTAAATCGCTCCCCTCAAGGCTCAGGATTCTATGCTGAAGAGGAGGTGGAAAGATTTTAAGAGCCAGAGGTGATGAATGACTGCAAGGAAAGAATGGCTTCCATACACAACAGGACTGATGCACATATGAGCTCACAGAGACTGTGCAGGATACACTAGCCCTGCACAGGTTCAAGCCAGAAGGGGGCCCAGTATTGAGAAGGTGAAATGGACAAAGGCTCCCACTCCTAAATGAGAAGCTGTCTGCAATTGACACCTGCTAAGAAATGGAAAATCAGTTTTCTCCCACAGAGTGCCACTTAGTCATGAGGCTAAGGAGTAATTGGCTGACAGAACAAAGTCAGGAGTATTTTTGTGGATGGACCTTGTATTTTGTTTACTTTGTTTTTCACTTTCATCTATTTGTTTCAACTTTCATTTTTGTGCTTTTGGGGGTTGTTTCTTGTTTTTTTTTTTGTTTTTGTTTCTGATGAAGGGAGGGGACAGAGAGAGGTCAAGACATGTTTTGACTGTAAACATGATTCTTGATCATGTTTGTAAGATTCTCCCCATTCTTAGTGAGAAGAAGTGGGGGGCTTGCCTCCATTTCCATGTCCTCTTAATTACTTTATCTTCCTAGGCTGCCTTTATTTTTCCCTCTGAGACTTCACTTTCTTAATTTTAAAGGTTCACTGCTACAGCTCTATTTTCTGAAGCCTCAGCTGGCTAATATGGAGGGACTAGAACCTTGCCCAATCAACTACCAAAAGTCTCTCAACATTCTCAACACAGATACAAAACATAAGAATGTCCAAACTTGAAGATGGGAGGGCCCTTAATTGGTGGGACTCTCGAAAAGTAGATGTCATTACTCAAGACACTAATCTGAATAAACAATAATTCACATAGGTAACTGATATGTCTAAGGTTAAGTTGTGCCTCCCCCCCAACAAAAGACTAGTAGCATCCCATTTCATCATCAGATGTCCAGATGTCATGATAGTAGCAAATCACTACAATTTAAGGCAGAGGATGTGGAGATGATTCCCATGTAAAGGTGCTTGCTGCTAAGCCTGATGATCTGAGTTCAATCCCTGGACCACACATAATGGAGGGATAGAGGACCAATTTCTACAAGTTGCTCTTTCACCTCTACAGGTATGATATGGCTCCTCCCCCCCCCCCCCGGCTCTCTCTCTCTCACACACACACAGAGCGAGCAAGTGAGAGAGAGAGCAAATAATTGTAATTTATTAAAAAGGAAGACTCAAAGCACAATCTGACATAAGCTTATTCTTGAAGGACTAATAATTGGAGAATTAATACTGCATGAATCCTCACATAGCATTCTACTTTAAAAATACTACAGATTCCCTTGTGCTGCTGTCAAATTATCAAGTGTCATCTGGTTTTGTAAGATGACTGTCATACCTTAACTTTTGACTTTTATACTGAAGATGTGGCAAAACACCAAAGAGAAATTCCAACAGGTAATAGTCCAGTGGAATAGATTAAAAAATTGAACATAATTGTAATCTTTAAGTATATAAAATTATACTGAATGTCTAAAAATGAACCAATCCAAGACATGAAAATTACAACTACTGATAGATGTACACGTTTGTTTACATAATAGTTGCCGGGGAAAAAAAAAGTTTCAAATCTTAACAGTTCACAGTTAAGTGACCTTATCCTCAGGACATTTCTCAAGATTTAGGAAACTCAGAGCAGGATTTTGGTAGAGAATAATCCTTATAACTTGTTGAGTTCTTTTGATATTAGTCATGTAGGCCTCTACCCACCAAGAGTGTCATTAAATGCCATAAAATATTAGCATCCTAAACAGGGAGGCATCTGAGTGAAATGTTGTTGCCAATTTTTTTAAAACATATCTGTTATTATTTATATGTGAAATCCTCCACCTTCTCAGGTACTTGGAACATTTGTCCCCTGGTCCATGGGGCTATCTTTGAAGATTGTGCATCTATAGGGCCTTGCTAAAAGTCCTGGGTTATGGTGGGGTTAGACCTTGAGCGTCTATAGCCCAGCCACTTTTCTATACTTCCTAATATATTGGGAAAAGAGTAGTTAATGCCTCTTCCAGGTGTGTTAATAAAGAATACCCTTAGTAATTTTCGTTGATTCACTTGAAGCAACAGGATCTTTTATGTTCTCCTTGAACCTAGTAGCTATTTTTAGTCCTTTCCCACTCTGATTCTGAATGAGATTCATTGACATTTAATTCTGGGATAAGACAAATCAAGCCATTTCTACAGCCTCTATTATCACCACTGCTGCTGCTGCAAGAGTCTGTAAGCATCCTAGCTAAGTTGGTCTCATAGCATTAGCTAAAAAAGAATTATCTGTTTCTGTAAAGGTCCCATGACTTTTGGGCGAGGAGTCCCACACCTTGTTTCTCTGCCACATAGAATGCAAAAGGATAAATATGGAATTCCCAGGGCTGGGACTGATAATGAGAACTCCTTTAGTGTTAGAAGAAGAAGAAAGAAGAAGGAGGAGAAGGACAAAGAAGAAGAGGAGGAGAAGGAAAGAAAGAAAGAAAGAAAGAGAGAAAGAAAAGCTTTTTAGTAAAAGTTTTGTGTGGCTCTTGGTTTTGGAGTCCTGACAACACCAGTTACTGCACAAATTTATTTTAGAACTGAGTCTGGGTTATTGATTAAGGTATCACACAGATCCTTAATCTCAGAAATCCATATTTTAAAGTGTCCTACCACATCAGAAGTTACCTAAGGCACCGAGGGATTGTCTGCAGTTACTTCCCTTCGAAACATGGAATAGTTTCAGTCTTCAAAAGCAGCTGTCATTAGAGATGAAGGCCTGTTTTTCCCTTTGGAGAGCAGAATGTCTTCCCTTAGAGGGCTTTCCCTTTTGCAGAGTAAGAAAAGCTTGGCTTTCTGGCATCTCACTGAGGGCAATTCTTCTCCACAACTGTGTCAAGCATTGGTCTCTTTAGCACACACGCCCCCTTGCTGCTGCCTGTAGTTTCTGTGAGGGAGTAGGTATTTATTTGCCTTGGAAAATGGACTTGGTTTTTTATAACTACTTTATAGGTTAAGTACCTATAACCACTTCACCTGGGCCTTTTGGATCATTCCCATTTTATTCTGGTAATTGCAAACCCACAAAGCTAAGTTGAAATACTGAGTTAGGGGTATCTGGAAACTCTATTGCCTCTCCTTTTTTGGAGATAGGTCTCATTATGTTATTTTGGCTAGCCTCAAACTCACTTTCTACATCAGGGTGGGCTCAAACTCACAAAGATCTGCTGTGGGATAATGCTCTTGTACACTGTAACAATTGGTTTAGTAATACTCTGATTGGCCTGCAGCCAGGCAGGAAGGGGTTGCCACACTAGGTGAAATCTGGGAAGAAGAAAGGTAGAGTCAGAAAGATGCCAGCCAGCCAGCTGCTAAACAAGCAGGACATGTAAAAATGAGATAATAAGCCATGAGTCATGTGGCAAAGCATAAATAGAAATGTGGGTTAATTTAAGTGTAAGCGTTAGCTAGTAACAAGCCTGATCTAATGGCTAAGCATTTAGAAATAATATTAAGCCTCTGAGTGGTTATCCAGGAACTGTCAGGCAGGAGAGAAATGTCCATTTACAAAGATCCACTTGCTTCTGTCTCCTGAGTGCTGAGATTATACGCTACCACAATCAGCTTGTCACTCCCTTTTTTGTAGCTTAATCTTAATGTCTGGAGAAGGCTGGTGAAATAAATAACTAGTAAGATTTAATATTAGAATTTTTTTGAGACAGTTCCTCATTTTGTATCTCTGGCTGGTCTGAAACTCACTATGTGGTCTAGTTTGGCCTTGAACTCAGAGATCTGCTTGGCTCTATCTCCTGAGTACTGGCATTGAAGTTGTGTGCTACCACATCCTGCTTGATTTTAGGAATTAAAAAAATAACTTTAATTATAGTCACTTAATCTCTCTCTCTCTCTCTCTCTCTCTCTCTCTCTCTCTCTCTCTCTCTCTCACACACACACACACACACACCACATGGCCACACACGCACACACCACATGTATGTGTGTGTGTGTGTGTGTGTGTGTGTGTGTGTGTGCACCACTTGTGTACAGAGCCCTTGAGGTCAGAAGACATAATATTCTTGGGAACTAGAATTATAGGCCATGTTGTGAGCTACCCTGTGGGTTCTGGGAACTGAACCTTAATCCTCTGCAAGATCATTTAGTCCTTTTAACTGATGATTAATCTCTCCATCTCTGAGATTTAAACCTTAAAATAATTTTCATCCTCCAAAAGCCTTTGTGACATACATGGTTTTAACATGGTTTTGTCCTTGTCTTTTTCCATTTTGGAGGAATCCTTGAGGACAAAATTTTCTACTATATAAAATCCTTTTTTCTTAATGTAAAAATATTCACCTTTTTGTTCAACTTGAATGGTGGTGTCTGCCTGCAGGTCCAGTATTTGGGATCAGGAAGTAGAGGGATCAGGTGCTCAAGTTCACTCTCAACTACACAGCCAGTTTGAAGCCAGCCTGGGCAACATGAGATTTAGTCTTAATACACATATTCTACATCAATTAAGTTTTTCTGTTTCTTTCTCATACTTGATTGTTCTTTTTATGCCTTGTTTTTCTTTATAAATGTCTTGAATATAGAAAAATATTGTTCAGGATCAAATAACTATATTTTAATGAGCACTCAGAAGATCATATCTGAAAACAGAAAACAAGAACATAGTATCTTAAACATCTAAGGGCTATAAATACAGCCCAAACATATGTTTTCAGTACTTTTTCTTTATCAACAATTTGAGAGCAGCTAATTTGTTAAAGATGGAAGTCCTATTGTAACAAGTGCTCAGACTTGCTTTTGTTAAGGTTTGATGCCTCACTTGTGCTCACTAAATTCTCACATGAACACCTTGAATCCTAGCTCTCATTTTCTCTGTCTCCTTTACTCAAGGTAAGACTCCTTTTTGACTCTGCATGATCACCATTAAGGAATGTCAGCTAAAAACCCAGTGACACCCAACCGATTTCTTTCCCCTTCAAGCCTGAAGGCACAAAGCCATTTAGTCCCATATCTTTAGCCATCTTAGGTCACAGAAACAGCCATCTAGCCGGAAAAACCTTCATCCCAGATGAGGGCAGCTGTGATGGCTCAGGGCACAGCTAAAACTGAAATAATTATCTTGAAGGAACCAGATAGGTCCCCTCAGGTTATGAGAACAGTAGTTACCTTTGATGGGACTATTGTTTCAGGACCAGCATTGAGAAAGGACAACAGCTTGACCAGAATTGCTTAATTACATTTAACTCATCCCTTACCCCCAATTTCTTCTGTATTTAAAGTTCCCATTGGTTCTCTAAATTGTAACTTGGGGGAGTCCACTGAACCCTGGTCTGTTCTCTTTCTCAGTGTACATCAGTTAGGCCTCCCCTTCAGTTGGTGATTGAGCCTAGCATATTGAGGGTGTCAGAGCTGGTACTTTTGCCCCTACCCCAAACTCCAGTTATATTAAGACCTAAAATGATTTGGGCTAAGTTGACAATTTCAGTTTATCTGGGCACTTACAGGCCAATTTCATGCAGTGCAAACAAAAAGCAAGTTCAGCATGAATGTAGGTACTATCTACACAAAACTGTGCATTAAAAAAGCCCAATCTCTAGAGAATTTACAGAGTTCATTAAGAGTTATCATGCTCAGTAAAAAATAGATTATTGATCTGCTTACTTTCACCATAAAACCAAATCTTAATTTCCAAAGAGATGACTTTTAGTGGACACACCATTGATAAGCCTTAATGAAAAGTGAAACTGTCACAAGACAAATGAAGCTTGATGAGCCGGTATAGTGTGGGAGCTTTCCTTGGCTCAAGGGCTAATCAGCAGAAAGAGAGTTCCCCTTACACATGGAAACTTTCCTTGTTAGGATGCTTCGCACCAAATTTCTCTATTCTCTATTTGAGGCTAAATAATCTTCCCTGTGTTCCCTTGTGAAGAAAGAAAGAAAGAAAGAAAGAAAGAAAGAAAGAAAGAGAGAGAGAGAGAGAGAGAGTGAGAGAGAGAGAGAAAGAAAGAAAAGAGACAGTGAGAGACTTAGAATCTTCTGGGGGAACTGAGCTTCCCTCCCGGACTAAGACATCATTGGGTTGGCCTGTGCTGCTTGCAGGCTTCCCTGGGTGGGCTTTCTGAGTACATAAATCATACTGCATCTCATAGTACAATCATTTTTAAAGACATTATTATGTATGCATAACAGCTGGGTTTTTAACCTCTCATGAAATGAGAGTCCCCAAAGACTAAATTAATCTATTTTGGACATGGAAAGTTTTAGAGGCACCTTCTTTGAATCATCATTCTGTGAGGTTCCAGAAATAAAGATAGGAATCGGTCTCAGCAGGAGAAAGCTGGAGGTTGTAAAAGCAAAGTGGCGAAATAGAGTCAGGCGAAAGGTCAGCAAGGCCCCTTATGCCTGAAGCAAGGGCTCACAGATGTTAAAGAATGGAGTGGTGATCGGAAAATTTCAGGACCAAGAGAAGAGGGCAGCTGGAGCAGCCTGTATGTAAAGGCAGCCATTTCTGTTTTGTATCTAGCATTTCGTGTTTAGTGAAGTTCACCCCTTCCCAGAACACCCCAAAATCACTTCATTTTACCAAGGTCCCGTGTATGTCTTTTGGAGTCAAGAGAGTGGCTTAGGATATTTGTGAATAAGTTCTTACAGTAATGTCCCTCCAAACAGTTTTGATGGTCACTATCCTATTAGTTATTCCAATATTCTGGAGAGAGACACTTCCACTATCAGATTACTGAAACAAGGTATCTCAAGGATTTGTAATTTCCTCAGACACTGCACACTGGGGGAAGAATAAGTCACAACATCACCAGCTTGTCTCTCTGAAAGAGATTTATTACATTTCTGACAACTTGTCCCATCACCTTACAGAAAAGACTGGAGCCGAGACAATGATAGACAGGAGCACACCTTCTACTGGACTGCTTAGCTGTGCATATCACTGGCCCTCTGCTTAAACCTAAACCTCATGTTAGGGCTCTGGAAGTCTGCTGTGGAGGCGGGGACAAGGGGTGAGGAGGCCACTGGATCTCCTTGTCCCTTTCCCCAATGTGGCCACACTGAAGAAGTCTTATGTTTTTCTGCTTTCCATGATTACTTGTTTGTTTAATTGGCTTGTTCAAGATGAATGACGGGGGCTGGAGAGATGGCTGAGTGGTTAAGAGCACTGATTGCTCTTCCAGAGGATCAGGGTTCAATTCCCAGCACATGCAGGACAGCTCACAACTGTCTGTAGTTCCACTTCCAGGCAAACACCAAAGCAAATAAATAAATAAATAAGTTTAAAAAAAAAAGATGAATCACAGTCTGCTTTTCTAGGGTTTTGGGGCCCAGGATGTGATCTTTAATACCTGCAGTAACAGCATCATTACTTCATCTGACCTCTTCATGGTATCCTAACTTTAGAGGCGGTGGTGCTCATTAAAAAATTAGGTGGAATCTCTGACCCAAAAGCCCGACGACAACAACAAAGAAATGAAGATAACATGCGGACTGAAAGTATACAAGCCGAGCTAAGCAGCAACACTTGAGCATTCCCCAGAGGGGCCACCAGTGAAGAATGTTTGCAGTAGGAGACACTATGCTGCCACCTGCTGCCTGATTTTTTTTTCTAGCGAGGAGACTTTTATTCAAATGAAGGACTAAAAGAATTAAGGAGGAGTTGGTGTGAAGCAGAGGAGGTATTTACTAAGAAAAGGTTTTAGGGCTGCTGAGATGGCCTGGCAAGCTAAAGCTGCAAGCCTGACAACCTATGTTTGATCCCAAGGGACCATGGTGCATGGAGAAAACCATCTCTAACAAACTGTCCTCTATCTCCTTACACATTCCTACCGCTCCACCCACACACAAATAAATGTAATAAAAAGTGTTAATTTTAAAAAGAAAAAAGAGATTTTGAAAAGAATGGTGTTTTAACATTGGTTTCAGCTCAGGCATGAAGAGATAGCAAGAGACATATAAAAGAAAAAGACATGGCCTTTATCAGGTGAAGGCTTCTCATAGAAAAAGAGTCATACATACACTTAGCCTTATTATGTAAAAGATGCATGCATATCATCACACAGGTCAGTCCTTTGTTCCTTTCCTTTATGGATGAAAGTTCCAATTCATTAATGCAAATATTCATCATCCGTTTATCATTTGAAGAAAATTGTGGTTGTTTATGGTTTGGGGCTATCACGAATAATAATGCTACAGTTTCATGCAATTGTTTGTACGGATCTGGCTCTAGTCTCTTGAGAATATATTTAGCGTTGAAATTTCTGGGTCAGGGGGAGGTTGAAATGGCATTTGCTGCCTTCCAGGCCTGGAGATCCACATGGTGGAAGAAGGGCACTGACTCCCACAAACTGTCTTCTGACTGCCACATTTATGCACACACATACAAATTAATTAATCAATAAATGGATAAAATTTAATAAAATCAATAAAAGAAATTGCAGGATTGGTTGATAACTTTCAGATTTTCAAGACCTGTTGCCTTATTTCTCAAAGTTAACAGACCATTTCTCACCACAAGTCATGTTCAGTTTTCTTTGGGAATTACTTTTGGTTGTCTCTCTCCTTTAGCTCATGTAGCTAGCTAATCAGTCACCCAAATCTTCTACGTGAATTTTCTAAAACAGGGACTAACAGCAGCATTGGCCTGTTCAAAACTTTTCAGTGCAGTACTTCTCAACTCTAACTGCATACTAAACATACCTGGGCAGATTTCAGGTACCTAGGCTGTACCCTAAATTATTGGAATCCAAATCTCAAGGCATGGTGTCTGAGAATAAGTATGTTAAAAACCCTTCAAATTATGCTAAAATGTAACTAAAGACAGAAACTCAGGCCCTATAGTCTCATGTTGCCAATAGGATGGCATTTCAGCTCTCCAGCATGGCAGACAGGTTCTTTATTATGTCCCCCTTGGATTCCTCTTCATGTACATTTTGGACCTCTCCCATCCCCCTGCCTCACACTTGCTGCCCCTATCACTCTGATATGTACATTGGTCCATCAGAAACATCTTTTCCTCCCAGTCTCCTCTGCCTAATAAGTTCCTTCAAGAAATCTTCACCTAGAAAGCTCCTTTCCTTTCTGGAAGATACAGCACCTCTAAGGATTCTTCCTTTAACATGGTTTCGTCCTGTGCCCTCATGTGGCTCTATTGGAACTGCTTGTTCCCTCAAAAACAAGTTGAGAAAAATCTTCTAAATTAGTGAAATTGATTATTTTTTAAAACCACCATAGCTTACAATTTATCATGTACTGTCTGAAAAGGTGTTGAGTACATTAACAGCCTCCAAAACACTTCTGACACAGTATTTCACTGTGGGCTATTCTAACAGTCAGACTGGAGGTCTTCGACTTTATCCAGTCACACCATACAAACACACAGTTCCCTAGCCAACAGAATCTTAAGGTTCCACTAGATTTTTGACCTCAGCTAGAAAAAATGGCTCTTGTCTACAGCAGCTAGGAACTGATATTAACCTGGTATCTTATCAGATTCTCCCAAAATTACAGATTTCTGCCGAGGGAAGGAGACACCACTTGCAGTTGAATAAAGATTCTAGTGTGAAGTTCATTGATGCATACTTCCTATTATGATCCAATGTCAGTGATCCATCCATTCTCCAAGGTCTCCACCCTGGATGTCTTTCCATCTTACCTTACATATACAGTGTGGTCTGAGAACTCTACCTACCTGCCTGACTTCTATTTCTGAAATCCAGCTTGATCACTTAATGGCACCAAATGCCAAGTCTGTGAGCATTCAGGATCCCATCTCTGCAAAGGGCATCAAAGACCTACTGCCTGGCCAAAGTCAGAGCACAGACTTGACTTCTTAGTTAAGTGTTCTAACTGCAAGTGCTTCAATGCTAAAATGACCCACCATCAATACTATAGTGTCTCTTAAAGTTGGTATGTTGAAGGTGAGTCATCATGGTAATAAAATAAGATGGATGTGGGACAATTGGAAGATGATCAGGTCATGAAATATAGTCAAATGAACAGGATTAGTGTCTTTGCAAAAAATTCACTAGGGAGTTCCTTGCCCTCAGAGGAGGCTACAAGGAAAAAAAATCAATGGTTGTCTATGAGCTAGGTACCTAGTCTATGGTAATATGTTTTATAGGACTTAATGGACAATGACAAATATTACACTGATTATGCATATTGTATTCCAGCTATTAGAGACATCTGAAAGAGCATATATATAAAGTCCTTTATAATTTCATCTATGTGTCATTACTTCTTAGTTTGTGGTTCTTGACACTTGGCACACATCAAAATAACTTAGGAGTAGGTTGAAATACTGATACCTAGAAATTAAATCAATCAATCAATCAAGAACAAAACTCCTGTTTCCTGGATGTTATTCCTCTGCCCAGAAATTCTTGTTTTATTTAATTGAGGAGTTGCTAAGATGTCAAGGATTATAAAAACTTCAGGATGAGCCTGGGGAGATGACTCAGTGGGTAAGATGCTTACCATGGGGATATGAGGATCTAAATTTACATAAAGCCAGACACAGCAGTATACATCTATAATCTCAGTGTCCTCGTGGTGGAAAGAGATGGGAGGTGGACATGTGAGTGATTCTAAGGTGCTCGCTGGGTTGAGGTTACTGCTTCTGTTTAGTTACTAGAGGCAGCACCTTTGCCCTGACTTGGTTATAGAGTATCCCAACAATGTCATGAGTTGATCTTAAGGTGGTATTAGTGGCTCAAAAACTAAGGGGATTATTCTCAGAAGTGTGTGTGTCCAAAAACTGGCCATGTGGCTATATTTTCTTCTTAAGCTTTGAGAGCTGACTGTCATCAATGTGTACTTGCAAAGGAACTTAGAAGTCCTTCTTCCTTACAGCCTCACCTATTTAGAGCATTCCTTCATTCAGTCTTTTTGGCTTCTTCTTTCTGTGTCTAAACTGAAAGCCAAAAGACAAAGAAACCTGTATTCCACAGTCAGTTGCTGGGGTTTGTTGACAAATCTTATAATGCCCACTTGCCAGTTACATTGACTCAACTATGAAGTAGCCCTCTTCTAATCCCCTCTGTGTTAGGTCTTCATAATGCCCCATCACCTATTTATAACTACTAGTTGATTCACATAAAAAATAATCTTCCTTCCTGAACTGGGCTCTAAGATTGCATTTTTCAACTTTCAATGTAAATTGCTTGGATGTTTTTGTTTCTTTTCCCCCCTCTGTTTTGAGCAAGTAGTTTCTAAGCAGATTTAGGATATTCCTGCATACAAGTAGAAGAATGCCTGAACTTTTGCTTTTAGATAATGGTCTTTTGTACGAAAAGACTGCAGTCAATAGGTATTGAGGACCTACGTTCAAGTTACATTTAAAAGAAACTGGAAATGCCTCTTTAAACACAGACGGTTTGGAAGGGCTGTAGAGATGAATCCACAGTCACACACTCCTCTTGTAGATGACCTGAGTTCTGTTCCCAGCATCCACACTGGGTGGCTCACAACTACTTTGTAACTCCAGCTCGAAGGTATCAGATGTCCCCTTCTGGACTGCAAGGACACCTGTACTCATGAGCACTTAGCCCCTGCTCTCCATAATTAAAAGCAAAGCAAAACAAAACTTTTTGAATGCTATTTTATAATATTTATTTACTGGGGGGGCACATGCCATAGCCCACATGTGTAAGTCAGAGGACAACTTAATCTGGCTGGGTTCTCTCCTTCTACCACATGAATCCATGTGGATCAAACTCAAGTTGGCAGGTTTGGTGGCCAGTGCCTTTACTCACTGAGACATCTTGCAGGCTCTGGATGCACTTCTCTAAGTGACTCTAAGAATTTGCAGTTTACATTAGAACTTATTGAATCAAAGCTTTTCATGAAGAAAGTAAAGAAAGTAAATTCTACATATCAGGTCGGATTTTTAAAACTTTTTTGGTCTTCTTGCTTTGTTGGGTTTATGTTTTGTTTTTATGGATTTGTGTTTTTATTTTATGTGTATGTTTATAGGCCTGAGTATATGTACATATACTGATGCCTTCAGAAGCCAGAAGAAGGCATCAGATCTCCTAGAACTGGAGTTCCAGGCAGTCGTGAACTATCCAATCTAGGTACTGGGAATAGAACCCCAGTTTTCTGCAAGAGCATCAAGTGCTCTTAACAGGTAAGTCATCTCTCTAGTCTCCTGTGTGTTTGAGACAGGGTCTCGGTATAACTGGCTAGCCTTGAACTTGTTATATAATCATTGGTGATCTTGCACTTCTGATCCTCTTGCTTCCTTTCACCAAGTACTACAATTATGTGCCACCATAACATGTTTATATAGTAGTTGGAGTGGAACTCAGGGTCTAGTCTTACATATGGTAGGCAAGTACTCTACCAATTGAGCTATATCCCAGATCCTCATACTAGAATTTTAAAAAGTCCATTCTTGATAGTTTGAAACATTTCTGTACCAGGTCTTTACTGCTCAAGACAAAGGTACCACTGTAACCCTCTCTCTGTAAAGGTTCTTGCCACAAAGCATCCCACTTCCTCTACAAGTTTTACTCATCTTGCTCATCAGCAACAAAATGAAAATGTCTTTTTCACTCTCTGTAAGAATATCCCAACTCAGCAACTTCAGGTGCCTCTGTCACTTTGATTTTTATTCAAATGACTTGAAATGTCAAGCTATTGAAGATTGTAGGGGATTGTGTATAGAGTCACCCACTGCACTGAAAAGCCAACATATTTTAGTTCTCTGAATGGATACCAGGAAAGGGAAAAGCTGAGCCTGTGTGATCTCTTTCTGCCATGTTTCTCAGTGGAGTGATTCGAGTGACCTTAGCACACTCACCAGAAAGCCTTAGTTTCTGCCAGTTTAATCTTGGAATAAGAAGAGTCTCTAGGGAGAGACTTTTACATCAGTTATGATTTCTTAGAGAGTCTTAGCAATTATTTTTAATGCAATAAGAAGTAAAACCTTTTTTTGGATCCAAACCACAATGGTCTCACTAGATCAGCAATGGCCTCAGAAAACTGCTGATTTCAATGAGGTTGAAGACTTTCTGTTGAGGTTGAGAGGCTTCATTGGACTCTAAGGACAGTTGTATTCTATTTTGGGCACAGAGGTACAAAGCACTCATTCCATGTTATCTATTGCTATGATGACTGAAAGTTCACTTCTAGAGAGTTCTGGCAGGTATGATTACTGTTCTTTGGATTTGGCATAATACACTGTGATTTCTTGGTGCTCTCTTGCTGACAGATGGCCTACTGTTTCTGAATAGTCAATCTCATTACAAGAAATATTGGGGACAGTTAAACCCTCTTTGGACTGGAATTCAGTACATTTTAATGGTCTCTTTCTGAAACTTAGAAAAGAAAGTTCTCTTTCGTTGGTTGGCATCAATAGCATTTCTGGCCAGGTCTGCTGGTGTAGATCTGTAATCTCAGTTCCTCAGGAGGCAGAAGCAGGAGAATTCAAGCTCCAGTCCTGCCTAGGTAGAAAAGTGATTTCAAAAGAACTTAGTAAGTCTGCCTTTTAAGAATTGTTAAAAACAGGGCAGGGTCATAATTTAATGGAGAGTGATTGCCTAGCATGCACAAAGCTCTGGATTTTACACTCAACACTGAAAGAAATTAACACACAAATAAATAATCAGATATGTATACTTTGCCTGCTTTTTTTTCCCAGAAAGATATCTGGTGATAGTTCCTCGAGAATCACATTCGCAGAGGCCCACTGAGTTTCTCAGGGAGGTATTTTACACTCAACACTGAAAGAAATAACACACAAATAAATAATCAGATATGTATACTTTGCCTGCTTTTTTTTCCCCAGAAAGATATCTGGTGATAGTTCCTCGAGAATCACATTTGCAGAGGCCCACTGAGTTTCTCAGGGAGGTATGGCATATTAGGTCAACATGGAGGAAGTCAGTAGCAAAGTGATTTTATATATATATATATATATATATATAATGTATGTATATATAATGATCTGACCTTGTTCTTAGGTAAAGCTAATACAGCTTCCCCTAGAGGATTTGCAATGTGGTTTTGTAGTTAAAGAGCATAAAAAGCTCCTCTCTCTCTTTCTCTTTCTCTCTCTCTCTCTCTCTCTCTCTCTCTCTCTCTCTCTCTCTCTCTCTCTCTCTTTCTCTCTCTCTCTCTCAAGAAGGACTATACCTGGCTGCCTTCAGTGAACATGAGTAGTGCCCCACCTGCTGGTAAGGCAGTGAGAAATGAGCCATCCCAGATTCAGTTCTCCAGTTCCCAGTGTCGTCACCGAGATAGCAGCATAATGAAGCTGGCATCTCCTGACTTAGGAGAGCTTCATAGATGACCAGAAATCTTACAGACCAGAAATCTTAAAATACACAAAACAATAAATTATATAGCTAGCTTCATGTTTGTGGGCTCTACATCTATGGATGCAAAAACTGAATTAAAAATGCTCTCCAAAATGTACCTGTGCTGAATATCTATATGCATTTTGTTTTGCATTATTCCCCAAATAATGCATTACAGTAGCCACCCACACAGCATGACCATTGTGTTAGGCATTACAAGTAATCTGGGGTCTAGGGGTCTAGGTCAATAGTAGAGTACTTCCCTAGTATTGAGTATTAATGTATACAGGGTGATTTCCATATGTAACATGCAAATGTGATATCATTTTACATAAGGAATTTGAACATCTTCATATTTGACATTCAGGGGAATAGTTAGGACTAGACTACCTAGATACTGAGGGATGACTATATAAACTTTTAATTCAACACAATATACTCAAAACATAGGTCATAAATACTCAAAACATACTCAATGCCTATTTACTTTAACTGCCTTTTATTATTATCATATATGCTTTAAGGTCACTTGTACCTATTAGAGCAGGATTATGAAATTTGAACATGGAATAATGGTGGACTTCTTGGGCATTTCCAATTTGGGTGTTGTGTTACCACATGTGGGGAAACTGAACTAACTGTGTTGGGGCTGTGGAAATCAATGATGATTACAAACTAGGATTTTAACTTTCCTTTTAGAAAACAAGTTACTGAGCATATAATAGCACACCATTAGAAACAGACTAGCAAATGGATGGCTGCAATAAATCTAACAGACTACATGACTGAAAGACTTCTGTCATGGTAGAGGACCATGTACAAGTGTTTTAACAATTTTACACAGGAGCCAGGGAGATGGCTCAATTATTCAAGGGCTTGCTGTGAAAGCACGTAAACCAATGTCCAAATCTCCAGCACCCACATAAGAGCTAAGCACAGACTCTATCTCCACATGTTCATGCACACAAGTGCATGCACACACCCCCATATACACATATATGCAAACAAAAAAACCACACAGCTTCCATAGGATGCAGCTTTAGGTGGTTGAAAAGGCCCAAATATACCATTAAAAGTTATATTCAGGGGCATCAAGTGTGGTAATAAATAAGTAGAAGGAAGTAGAGGATCAAGTCCTCTAAGGAGCCTTCTGGGCCTGCTGTAGGGATCCAGGAGAGAGCAGTGCATGGTTCTGATGGAAATGAAGGAAGGTTTCCCAGAAGAGGTGAAGTGGCATCTTAGTCTGGTTTAAAGGGCGTAGGATAAAGATTATACATTAGATTGTACAGTGTTTGTCTAGTGTATACAAAGTTCTAAATTCAATCCCCAGCAGCATATAATCCAGGTCTGGTTGCACACACCTCTAATCCCAGCATTTGGGATGTGGAGGCAGGAGGATCAGAAGTTATCCTTAACTATGTAGTGACTTTAAGACCTGTTTGGGGTATGTGAAAATGTATGAAACCTTGTCTGAGTGTAGGGGTTGGAATAAGAGGAGGAGGAAGAGGAGGAGGAGGAGGAAACAAGAATTTTTCTTGGAAACAGAAAAGCAGTATCTTCTTACATATTAAATCATATCATCTACAGATTTATTATAAAAGAGTAATTGGTATTTTCAAAGTTATTTTTGTCCACGTGGTGGCTCAGGCTTGTAATTAATTCAGCACTTAGAAAACTAAGGCAAAATTGCCAAGAGTTTGAAGCAAGCTGGAGGTATATAGTAAAGTCCAGGACAGCCTGAGATAAAGGATGAGACTCTGTCTCAAAATAAATAAATCAGCAAGCAATTCAATAAATAAATAAAATGATATTGTCAAGATGTGCCTCCTTTGAGAGTCTATATAACCTTGAAAAATATTTGATCACATTTATTCAATTCTGCACTAAATAAGACAAAGACTTCTGGTGTGGGAATGTGTTCTGGTACATTGTAAATACTTGTTGCTTCTATTGGTTTAATAAAACTGATTGGCAAGAAATCAGACAAGAAAGGGAGAAGAGCTACCAGACTAAGAAAACTGGAAAGAGGAAGAACAGAACAGAGATACCAGGCAGACACAGAGGAAAGAAGACAAAATTCTGCTCTGAGAAAAGGTACTAAGCCATATAGCTAATCATGGGTTAATTTAAGAGTAATGGTTAGTAAGTAATATGCCTGAGCTACAGGACAAATAGCATGTAATTAATATAGGACTTTGAGTGATTATTTGGGACTGCTGTTCTGGATCTTGGGGCTAAGCTGGGCCGTAAACTTCTGTTCAAAAGCCTCACATTTGCTAAACCATTGAGTTTGTTTAACAGACAAGGTAAAAGCCACATTGTTCTCTTCTCTCTACACAAAAAAATACCACTGGACTTTCCCAAGAATAGTCAGTCCTGAAATAAAGATGGAATACATTCTGGTGTCCGGGTGAAGAACAGGAACCTTCAGCAGCTCCTAAGTCTCATGTGCCAAGAATCTATGAAATGAAATGCCATCACTTTGGTAAGACCATTGGGGGAAATACCTACTTTCTCTTTGCATTTAACACCTTTTTGGAAAAAAGAAACAACTTAAAGGTCAGATGAGCAACCTAAAAATGAAACTAGAATGGAGGTAAGGGAAGAGGGAGTAGCATGCCAGTTTTGTTTCAGCCAAGCCTGAGAAGACACAGCAGTTAGTCTTCTAAGTTCCCAAGGTAGACCTCCAGGCCTTTAGTTTTACATGCACAGTTAATCCACTTGCAAATAAACCCTTGAGGGAAAAACCCAGACTCATTGCCTACCAAAACTAACTTTAAAGATCCTTTGCTGAAAACAGCATACACACTCAGGATACAAGACACAGAGAATCCAAGCTGTGACTGAACTGGAAGAATCTTCCCCATTCACTGACATTCATAGTACTAGAAGGTTCTATGCAAGCTACTGAGGGGAAAAGTCACCAGTGTTCTAAGCCAGCTCTGGGCCGCTTGTGCTACAATGTCAGCTTGTCAGCCAAGATAGAACAGTGAGTGCAATAGTGACATGGTTGTTTTGGAGGCAACTAATTGTTTCCTGCTTCCTGACTGGATCTGGGGCCTGCTTCATGACAGGAGATTAATGGCTGGTACTGTGAACCTGGTCAAAATTCTATGGCTAAGGAGGTCACAGTCCCTATGGGAGAATTGACTATCTATGTTTTGCTAAATGAACATGTTAAATTGCCTTCTAAATACTTATGCTTATACACATAGACTGATGCAACTCTTCAGCCTTAGTCAGAGAAGCCTCCTTTAGCATGGCTTATAGTCAAAGCAGAGATGCCTAACTCATCAAAGTGCTGAGAATAATGGATCACTGAGTGCTCAGTCTAAGTAGGACATGTATTTTATCCACTCTAAGGTCTGGGGGGCATGATGTAAGAGCCATAAGTGGGGGAAGAACAGTGTTAGATGATGTCTTGGGATATGACATAGCTGCTACAGTTGTGAATATGAAGCAGTTGTGACTACATGCAAAGACTTTCCCACAAGAGATACTTGAGGGTGGGGGGGCAACTAGTCAGAAAAACAGGAGGACATTAGGTGCTGGAACAGAATGAGAGAAGATAATGTGACAATAATAGTGTAAAGCAAGGAATAAATGGGAATGATAGAAACAAAGAAAAAAAGAACAAAAAGAAAGAAGGAAGGAAAGAAAAAAGGGAAATAGGAGAGAAGAGAGGAGAGAAATCTAGACTGAGCTTTTCTGAGACTTTGATTTATCATTGATTTCTTTATATTCATGTTTGCAAAGAATAGAAACCCATTGAGTGAGTTCAGATGGAGTTTGGATGGGAAAGCTGACTTAATTCAATATTCACTTACTATCCACTGCATGCCAGTTTTGAGCTAGGAGAATGGAAGGTAGTGGCTATGAACAGCCCCTGTTAACCAGGTGATGGTGGCACATGCCTTTAATCCCAGCAGAGGCAGGAAGATCTCTGAATTTGAGGTCAGCCTGATCTACATGCTAAGTTCCAAAACAGCCAGGGCTATTACACTTGAAAAAAATGGTGTGTGTGTGTGTGTGTGTGTGTGTTTGTGTGTGTTAAGAGCACTGGCTGCATCCACATGGCAGCTCACACCTGTCTTTGACTCTAGTTCTGGGGCTTCTGATACCCTCATACAGACATACATGCAAGCAAAGCACCAGTGAACTTAAAATAAAAATAAATATATATTCACACATACATTTAAAAAGATAGTTCCTATTCTCACAGTGTGCACCATCTAGCAGAAATAAAAAAACCAAACCACTGAACTAAGAAAGGCTTTCTTGGAGAAGGCAAAAAGCCCCTGAAGGCAACTTCCTGCACCCAGTAGACACAGCAGCTTGGAAGGACTTGCTTTTTGCCTTGCTTACCTCCAGCTCCCCCTCACTCACTGGGTAGCTGTTGGATACAGGAAGGTGCCTCTTTCCTTTCCACACCCACTTCTCTCTTCTGCACTTAGTGCTCAGAGGAGAGAACACAGTTGCTTGACCTCAGAAAGCAAACTGACCAAAGATTTGTGCAAAACTCAGCAGTTTCCATTTTGCAAACCTTCTTCTGTTGTAGTTTCAGAATAGAGTCCTTCCCCCCCTTTAAATTTCACTTTGAACTCTACCTTTGGTTGAACCCAGGCGTTTGCACGGAAGTCAGCCAAAACCACAGTGGGGACCCCAAATAAGGAAAGATTTATTTGACACTTGAGGATTCTCTCAAAAGGTTTTGAAATGGTGCAGATACAAAGGACCTGTATCACTTGCATTTATAATGAGTATCATCTCCAGTGCTCTAGATGTGGGTTACCATTACAAGTGGGTGAGAAAACGATACCCTTAATACTGTTAACACATCAAGCAGAATTAGTACACGCCAGAAGGCAGCCTGCTAAGGATTTGTTTAGTCTTATTAGCTCACCCTAGTAGCCTGGTGGAGGGAGTGGTAGTTGAGGTACAAACTCACTTCCCAAGTGAGAAATTGAGTCTTATTCAAATAAGTGAATATGCAGACAGGTGAAATGTCTATTGTTAATTCTTTGTAATCTTCTCACATGTGAATGTTTGTGTCACTGACCATTTCCACAGCCAAGAAAGTCAATTGTACCATCACTACAAAATTCTCTTTTATAGTTAACACTCAGCCCCTCTCACCTCTCCAGGGCAACCACCATTCCACTCCTTGTTATCTATAGGTTTGCCATTTTGAAAATCTTATGTCATATACTCATACAGAATACATGCCCTTGAGACTGCCTTTTTCTCCACATAATTCCCTACTGCTGTAAATGGCAGTAGTTCATTTCTTTGTGTTTGTTGAGTATTAGTCCATGTTAGTCATGTAACTCTGTTTAACTATTCATCCTCTAAAGACCTAAGATATTTTCCCATTTGGGGACATTAAAATTGAAAATGTTTTGAATATTCGTGTACACATTCCTACATGCAAAATTATGAACATAATTTTTGGAATGTGCCTTTATAATTGTTTTAATGCCTTCAGGATCTGCTATATCATCTTTATTTTATTGATAATACTAGGAATTTATGTCTTTTTTCTTTTACCTTTGTAATGTTTGCCAGATACTTACTAATTGTATCAACAATTTTCAGGACCAGCTTTTTGTTCTTTATTATTCTATTGCTTCCCCCATTTTCAATGCCATTAATTTATGTTTTTTATTATCACCTTCCTTCTGCTCTTCTTTTTTTTTAACTCATGTAGGAGCTCATGTATCTTAGGGTGTGTAGGTATTAACACATACACATAAATCATTAGAGAATGTATTGGCAGAATAGTGTGGAATTATGTATCATTTTGAGTGAAGGATGACTCTCAATTTCTTTTTGATCATTTATCATCAACATACTTAGAATTTTCATGAGTACTTTATAATCATTGTGCTCCATATCAGCTACTTTTAAGATATTTGCTTCCACTACAGCATATAATTACAAAAACTCACAAAGTGACAGTTCGCTATATGTGTTTCTGTCTTTCCCCATTCTACTGTTTCTTGCTTTCTAAAGGCCCATGCTTTTTGTAAAAATTGCTTTTGTCTTCCGAGAACTTCCTTCAGATATTATATCAGGGTTTGTTTGTTAGTCACAAGTATTACTTATTGTTCTTCTTCTGGGAATGTTTTGATTTACCTCTTCATTCCTAAAGGATACTTTTGATGGATAAAACAATTGTGATTGGCAGATTGCACTAGCTAGTTTTGTGGCTGTGACAAAAGCAACTTATGGAATGAAGGATTTGGTTTGGCTCACAGTAAAAGGGATATAGCTCATCAAGGACAGAAGACATGGCAATGAATGCAACTAGCCTGTGGTAATAGAAGCATAAGCTAGTTGCTCACATCATATCTAGAGTCAAAGAGCATGGAGAACAGAATGTTAGCACTCTTTACCCCACCTCAACATTTTCTCATCAACTTTATGTTCTTTTTTTCCAGCATAATATTTTTATTTATTATTTGGTGATTTTACATCATGCACCCCATCAAACTCAGTTATCAGTCCTCTCAGTTTTATACCCACTCTTATGATCTCCCCATTTACAAAAAGCCCATTCATGCTCATCATTTACTTACTGGAGCATAATTAAACTCGCTGTGGCCAGCCACTTAAAGAAAATGAGTTCTTCTTTACCCACAGCCTTGCCAGAGGCTATCATTGCAGAAGTGAGGCACTGTATCATTTAGCTATGTTCTAGCCTTGAGCTCTTGTATACAATGACATCTTTTTTAAGTCCACTAATGACTGAGTAATCCTCTGCTTATCCTGGGTTTGTGACACCTTGCTCAGGTGCATTCCAATGCATCCATTTGCTTGCAGATTTTAGGATATCATTTTTTCTTACTGCTGAGTAGTACTCCATTGTGTAGATGTACCACAGTTTGTTAAATCCATTCTTCAGTTGAGGGGCATCTAGGTTGTTTCCAGGTTCTTCCTATTTTGAATATGCTGTTATGAACATAGTTGAGCTAATACTTTTGAAATGCGAATGTGCATTTTTAGAATATATGTCCAATAGTGGTATTGCTGGATTCTTGGGGATATTGTTTCCCAGTTTTCTGAGAAAGTGCCATATTGCATTCCAGAGCGGCCGAACAAGTTTACACTCCCACCAACAATGGAGGAGTGTTCCCAGACAAAATGACAACCTACAGAATGGGAAAAGATTTTCACCAACCCTACAAGTGACAGAGGACTGATCTGTAAAATATATAAATAACTCAAGAAACTAGAGCCCAAAGCCCTAAATAGCCCAATTAAAAAATGGGTTTCAGCAGCTTGGGGTCTGAAACACCTTGGACCAGAACCTTGGAACCTATTCCCTCCAGAGGAACACCTGACCCAGTCTTGATGTTGGGGTGAGGAAAGTGGATCTGCCTGGAGTGGATACTGAACTAAGCCACCTTGGGACCTTGGGACCTCCTGCCCTTGCTGGGGAGGAGATAAAGTGATGGGGAGAAGAGAGAGTGACTGGGAGGAGCGGGAGGGGGAAGGGAGTCTGAACAAGGGGATACATGAATAAAAAATATGACTTTATTCATAATAAAAATGGGGTTCAGAACTAAAAAGGGATTTCTCAGCAGAAGAATTACAAATGTCTAAAGGCATTTGAAAAAAATGCTCAGCATCTTTAGCCATCAGAGAAATGCAAATCAAAACAACTTTGAGATACTACCTTACACCTGTCAGAATGGCTAAGATTTAAAAAAAAATGAGTGGATGCTGAATTAAGCCACCTTGGAACCTTGGGACCTCTTGCCTTTTCTTGGAAGGAGATAAGGAGATGGGGATAAGAGAGAGTGACTAGAAGGGGCAGGAGGGGTAAGGGAGTTTGAACAAGGGGATACATGGATAAAAAATGAGACTTTATGGAAAAGTTAATTAAAAAAAACCAAACACAGATGGCAGCCTACGCTGGAGAGGATGTGATATAGATGTCCCATTTAGAGCTGAGCACTTCCACATTAACCCTTGAGCCTTAGAGGGAGAGGTGTGATATAGATGTCCCATTTAGGGCTGAGCACTCCAGTCTGTATGCTCTGCAGTCAACCAATTGTGCCTTTCTGTATTATCACTTACTACAAAAGAAGCTGCTCCAATGTGGGTTGTACTAATTGATGGTTATAAAGAGGAATTTAAATAGAATTATCTTACATAATAAGGAAAACGCCTCTCTCAGACACCATATGGTATCAAACAAAAATTCCAGAATAGGTATAGATTATCTCTTTTTGAGTTATTAGTCAATGATGATCTATATGCTTCCCTGAAACATTACAGGATCTTGCCGTTGTTTTTGGTGCACCATCCAGAACTTTAGGGATGAAAATATTACATATATTAATCATAGGATGTAGAAAAACTAAGCTGGCACCAACCTTGACACTTCATCCTCATTGGCTAGAATTTTTGTGTTAGAAAGTTCTATGCATGTTATTGGGGGAGGAAAAGTAAATAATAGTCTTACCCACCTCTGAACCCTGAAGTTACAACAACGACTGCCTTAGAACTATATGCCCACTGTTGCAGCAGTGGTATGGGTATTGTGTTAACCAATTACTTTTTGATTGGATTTAAAGTCTCCTCTACAAGATGCAATGCTTGCCTGGTATTGTGTTTAAAAAGCCAATGTCACTGCCCCTATGGAAGAACCTGATGTTATTATTATTCTGCTAACTTGATATATTTCTTCTATATGTTATTAATATATGAATGCTTTATTTTTAAGAACAGTTATAAGTTAAAAATTGTAATAAATTATTCAGATACTTTTATTATGGCATTTAAAAAAAAATCTTAGTAAGATAATTTTGCCACTATAATTAATCTCAATATTTGATCAAGTTTACAATACAAGGTATAAATTACCTCCTCTGGAGCAAGGCTAAAATTTAATTAGAAAGCAATTGGTTATTCCCATAGAAGTTATACCACTATCACACCAGTCACTATACTTTCATGTTAGGTTGTTACTGAAGCATTCAGTACTCATTGTATGAAAAGTGAATTGATGACTTTTTTGCCCAGAAATGTGCATAGCACTTGTAGGCACTATGGAAGTTAGCCATTAGGTAGGAAATATTTAATCTTAGTTCCAGCTTCTCTGAATCTTTTTACCAAAAAGTGTATTGTGTCTTTATCAATCAGTCAAGCTGTATCATCAAACTATGGTGGACAAGCATTGAGCAATGACAATAGTTTGTGCTGTTTAGGGGAAAACTGGGGCCTACCTGACCAATGACTTCCAAGAGACTATCCCACACCTGGCACAGAGGTTTTTATTTAATCATCTATTGCTTCCAAGAGAAGTACAGTCCAACTAGAAAGTTTTCCTAACCTTTGAAAGTAAACATCCTATTGGCATCTATTCTAGATTTACATCACTCTTGGAAAGTTTAACAACTCCTAGAAGAAATTTATTGAAAGTTTCCAGACTGATATGGAGATTTATATTGAATTCAAATTTTTCAAAGCAGTGTAAATGTAGCTTAAAATAATTATTCTAGTATTGTATCATCTAGTATTTTGGGAAGAAAATATACTTCTAGTGATTAATAGTGACATTAAAAAATTTTTCTACTTAAAATTGGTCTTTGATGCAAATTATTCACTATCAAATGGCTTGTATACATCATTCTTATAGATTTTTCTTGCAAAATTTTCCTTTAAAACAAAATTTTGAAAAGTCTAACAATATCATGATATGATGCTAGCTCATCTAGAATGTTTATTTAAGTACATGTATTTAACTCTAAGATTTTGTGGTGGCTTCAATGAGATACTTTTCATAAGTCTTGGGCATTTGAATACTTGGTCTTCAGTTGGTGTGCATTTAGGGAGAATTAGAAGGTGTGAGTTTGCCAGATAGGGTAGGTCATTAGAGGTGGGTTTTGAAGCTTCAAAAGAACTTGCTATTTCTATTTAGCTCTCTCTGTTGCCTGCTTGTGGATTGAAATGTGAACTCTTCCTTGCTGCCCCAGACACCTGCTGACATGCTTTCACTCTAACTCATTGGAATCATATGCTCAATTAATTTTTTTCTTTTTAAGTTGCCCTTTTCATGGTGTTTCCTGAGTGTGATAAAAACCTTAAAGTAGGCTTTTAAGGGTAATATTTTGTTTTGTTTTTGTTTTTTGAGACAGGGTTTCTCTGTGTAAACAGTTCTAGCTGTCCTGAAATTTGCTCTGTAGACTAAACCAGGCTGGCCTGGAACTCACAGAAATCTGCCTACCTCTCCCTCCTGGCTGCTAGAATTTAAGGTGTGTGTTGCCACCATGCAGCAAGAACAATCTTTTGGATGCACTAATGAATAATACTATATGGATTTCTATGTATTTCTGATTTAAATAAAATTATACTTCTCAGCAATATGAACAATATGAGGAGCACACTTTTAGGTAGGGTTAGGTAGGGTAGTTAAAGAATGCCATCTCAAAAGAATGTGATATTTGAAGTATTTCATTTTCATGTAGATGACAGTAAAATTAGTATGTAGGTATGCAAAGAGAACCCAGCCTTACCAAAATTTGAGAGAAGGCTATGGAAAATGGTCAGCAGGTTAAAGTAATTGATGGAAATTGGTCAGCAGGTTAAAGTAATTGATGCAGAATCTGAGGGCCTGAGTTCAATTCCTGGAACTCATATAAAAAACTGGATGCAGTTTTCCAGAAGCTTGTGAGTCAGGCCGCCTGGATTATGTTACCCAGCAGTAGAAACAAGAGAGACGCTGTTTAAACAAGGTGTAAAAGAGAATCAACTCCCGAAAGTTGCTCTCAGATTTCCACATGCATGTTATAGTACACATGCACATACAGTCACACACAGACACACAGACACACACACGCACTCATGTGTGCACATGAACACACACACACACACACTTTTTAAATTTATGAGAAAAGCTTCCAATGCAAAGAAAATAAAAGTGCAAAAACTATGATATGGGATGATGCAAAGTGTGCCTAAGGCACAACATATTAATGCGGTTTTAATAACATGAACAAAGATGCATGTAGTAGGAGATTAAACAAAAGGCAATAATGGGAGCCAATTCCATGCAGCTTTGTGGAATATACTCAGTTGAATTTTATTATAAGATATCTCAGAAAGAACTAGAAATTGAAAGTTGTAGGGTGTCGTAAAAGGATTTTGGTTTTGGGTTTTTTTTTCTTTTCTTTTTTTATTATGAATAAAGTGACATTTTATATCCATGTATATCCTTGTTCAAGCTCCCTTCCCCTCCCACCCTCTCCAGTCACTCTCTTCTCCACATCTCTCCATCTCCTCCCCAGCAAGGGCAGGAGATCCCAAGGTCCCAATGTAGCTTAGTTCAGCAACACTCCTGGCCGATCCAGTTTCCTCACCCCAACATCAAGACTCAGTCAGGTGTTCCTCTGGAGGGAGTGGGATCCAAGGTGTCAGTTCAAGATGTTTCAGATCCCAAGCAGTTCAGTGGTTGTGTTTTGCACCTTGGGTATG
>PVIH01020822.1:0-31344 GCA_004025045.1 Sigmodon hispidus
AAAAAAAAAAAAAAAAAAAAAAAAAAAAAAAAAAAAAAAGAAAGAAAGATTCGGTGGCTGCCATTTCCAAAAGGCCTGCCTGTGTCCTCTATGCCCAGAGCAGCAGGTTCAAGCTGAGCTGCTCTGTCCATCCAAGGAAGGATACAGAAGAGTCAGGCAATGTCTCACTCGGATTTATTTCTAAAGCTCTGGTGGTTCAGGTTGTGGCTGAAGGAGGATGTCACAGTCACTGCCCAAGAGGGGATAGCAGAATGTAATACTGGGCAAGAGGTGAGTTTGGCCTCAGCTGGGATTGGAGTGGTTACGGGCCGGAGTCAGAGGATGTGGTTCTGATAGTCACATAGGCCTCAGGGCCTCGCTGCCCTTACAGGATGAGGTATTTTCTTGTTGCTTGGCAAAAGTCACCTGAGGCTGGAAGGGTTTCTTTGGCTCATGGTTGAGGGGACAGCCCACCACGCAGGAACCACTCACAAAGCAGCAGGAAGACATTCACAGCCAAGAAGTAAATGAACGCTGGAGCTCCCTTACTTCTTATTCCGTCTGGAATCCCACCTCTTGGTGTTACCTGCTTTTGGAGTAAGTCTTCATTCAGTTAAGCCTTTCTGGAAACACCCAAAATGTTGTCCCCAAAGATGAGACATCCATCACACATGGCCAGCCAAGGTCATAGTCCTCAAGGTGGTGTTTTGTTTTGTTTTGTTTTGTTTTGTTTGTTTGTTCTTAAGAAAAGGAAAGAGGGAAGCAGGAGAGACAGAGAAAAGTGGGTGGAGAAGCTCCTGGCCATTTTTATATCCTGATGGATCACTATACCGGAGCCAAGGGGAACAGACCCTGTGAGGTGAAGTATCTCTCCAGGGCCTTTGCCTGTCTTGCCAGCTGAGGGGATGCTGGAGAACAGCCCCTGAGAAGTCTTGGATGGATCTCTAACAGCATTTAGAGGAAACAGGAACTAGGCTCTGTCCTGAGGTGAGTGTCAGGTGACTCACTGCCCTCCCCCAGGGAACCTCTACAGGTTGTGGGGTGTGGACTTCTTAAGAAACAGAATTCTCAATTAAGCTTTAATCTCACACCTCCTCTTCCTGTTGCCATGGTAAGCAAGCTCCTCTGTGTCCTGGAAGGTGGGTGAAAGCAGTCAGGAAACAGGATCCTCAGGGAGAACAGGACACAGGCACATCAAGCTGAGAGAGGCGCAAAGTAGAGCGTCTTAGCACCTCTGCTGATGTTTTCAGCTGAGACCCACCTCCAAGGTCACCAGTAACTTCAGGCCTTTGGGAGAGGTTGAATTCTTGGAAGCTACAGACTGGAGGGAAAGGTTCAAGTCTTCATTTCCCAAGGGACTTGTCTGTTCCTTAGGCTTTTCTTATTTAGTAAAAATGACCCTTTTAGTGCACCGTATTTATTTTTCCATCCACCCAAAGAAAGTGTGAAGTGACTGAACTAGGATGATTGCTGAACCCCTGCAAGAAGCAGGCCAGGTGCCGTAGGCATCACGGAGCAAGTGGAGGGCTTGTGGCAGCGTTGGTCAGCTGAGGAGTCGGATACCCACCCCCCAACACCTGCAGAGGCCTGACACTTGGGACAGGAAGGCCCATTAGGGCTCTTGTAATTGAGATGGGGTGAGGGAGTTTACAATGGCTTCAGAGCAGGAAAGAGAGAAGCAGCTTAGATGACAGGAAACCCTTGTCTCCTTTGCTTGGTCAAACAGTCTGAGAAAGGTAGCCTGGGTAATAATGGAGTTAGCTAATCCTGATAGAAATAAGCATAGGAGAGCCTGTCATAATCATGGCTAATGGGCTCCAGATGGAGAAACAGAATTCTTCTCATTAGCATGGCTGTACATGCTCAATACACACACACACTCACAGGATACATGCATGCATGCATACATTTGCAGCACACATGCATACATACCATATATGCATACACATGTCACACATGCATGCATACACTCCCATCATACATGTGTGCATACACATTTATTCATGCACACGCATACCACAGAGGCACACACACACATTCTCATTCTTTCTCTTTCTCTCTCTCTCTGTAAGAGATCCCTTTCACTCACTGCCTGGCTTTGATAAGTTCTGTCAACTATGAATAGCCTTCCTGGCAAAGGGAGAGCATTATCAGTTTTGGCCTTTCCTGTTCCTTCTCCCTTTTCAACATCCCTGCATATGCATGGTTTCATTAACCTAGAGACTCCTGGAGTAGAGTTGACAACCCAGGCTTACACGACCAATTAAGTGAAAGTACATTTTGCACACAGGGTGAAAGTCCCTTTCTCTCTTCCTAAAAACTGCTGGACTTTTCAGCTGTATTTCTTAAGTGTTAATGTGATGTTGCTGAAAGGAAATGTAGTCTAAAGCAGGAAGCTCTCCTCCCCCTCTCTGGGATGCAATTGTTTCTTAGTCTGGATTGTTAATTCAAACCATTCCCAGGTGCCTATTTCATATTATCTCTTGTTTAGGACAAAATAAAAGGAAACCTTTCTGCCTCACTCAGCCCTGGGCTCCAAGTCCCATAAAGAGATGGTTTGCCAGGAAGCGGCTGCTGGAACTCTTCCTCAGTGAGATGTGATGCTCCTGTCCACCTCCACGTCCTCCAGGCCAGACCCTGAGTTAGAACCTGTGGGCTTCCAGTAGAGTAATCTTTAGGGTAGTCCCACTATAGAACTGCAGTGCCTTTCCAGGTCTCTGCCTTCCTTGCCAGGAGCTCCACCCACCTTTCCTTAAGCTCGCCCCACAAAGCTTCCTACTTGAATTCTTCCCCGAGTACCCAGGTTTCCAGTTTGGACACACAGTAAGTGCTCAATAAATCCCAAGTGTACTTGCTGCTGCTCCTATCATGATCCAAGCCAGTTGTTCAGGGCTCATAGACTATTTAGTGGAAAGCATGCAGGTGGATTTGCCACTGATTTACATATGTCCCCACATGTTATTCATAACTCTGTCCCAGAAACCCCCTCGAATATGGAACACCTGCCTAAGCTGGACTTGGCTGTTCTCTGTGTTTCATTTCACTTGTGACTACTCTGTTCTTGTGCCTGTACAAATATTAGAGAGGCATGGGACCAGACCCACAAAGAAAGATTGAGGTGTAGTTGTCTGTGATGGAATCCAGCATCCTCTAGGGAGAAGGGAGTGTGGGTCTTAGGCTCCAAGCTCTTAGGAACATTCTGTAACTGTTCCCTTTCTTTTCAACCTGACCCCCTGTTGCCCGTAGCTACAGGACAAGCCTCCTTTGCATGACTTTATGACACAGATTTTTCTAGGACTGAGTCACATGATATCAGGGTCTGCAAGTGGGTGTTACTACCCTTTCAGTAAAAAATAGTCTCTTAATGACAAGCCAGAGACCCCAACACTTGACCATATGACAATAAAGTGTCTTCCTAGCACTAGGCTGTTGTGTGATGTTGGAGGTCCCCTTCTAGGAGACTGTCTGAGTATAGCATCCCACAAGCATCTGGCCTATGCTTGTTCTACAGTGCCCCGACATTCTCTTTCCCTGTCTCCCTCCCTCTGTCTTATTTTATAGAAGAAGTTGCAGGTAGGGAAGGTAAAGTTAAAGTGCCCACACAATGCTCCAGTTATGTGGGAGGAGTTTCTAGAAAACAGTATTTTAATATTTCAATGAATGGCAGCCTGGAGGTGATAAGTGGTGTGTGTGTGTGTGTGTGTGTGTGTGTGTGTGTGTGTGTGTGTGTGTTGGACACTTTGGACTGATATCTGTGCTGTTATGAAAAGGTCCAGAGACAAAGATCACTCTGGTTCTGAGAAAAACACATGTTCTTTGTGCCCAAGAGCACACTGTTTTAAATCTGTAGTTATTTTTTCTAAAGCTCAAGGTTGGATTGACTCTGGCTTCAGCCTTGTATTGTGGCCTCAGTTCTGTAGAGAGTTGGAGAAACAGTTCAGACCTGGGGGCCCTGGTTTCTGAGAATTGACCCTCCATCTGTTGACAATCAAATACTGAGCCTATTAAGAGTGGCAGGGAGGAAGGAAGGAATTTCCCACAATCCCCGGAGGGAGACAAAGGACCTTTTGACTACACCTGGGGGTGAAGGGGGACTCGCTGGGGTCAGAGCAATCCAGAGAGATCAGATGAGCTGGAGAGCAGCTGAACCGGTGGAAACTAGCAGGATCTCATCTACCAAGTAGGGGATGGGGCAAGGAAAGCGGGGTATGTCTACCTAGGAAAGACTTCAGAATTCAGACCTGGGTCACTCAGCTTGTCTCCACGTTACCTCATATCTGCTTTCCCATGATCTTCATGTATGCCCCTCTTTGGCCCTTCAGCTGCACAATTAGGGGCCTGGACAGGTGGAACACAGATTCCCTTTTGGAAGTCTTGATGAGTATGTACCAGAGGAGATGGATCTGTAAGAGCCCATGGTATGAGACCCTGCTTTAGTGTTCTCTTGCTCAGAGCAAGAGCGGTGGTGTCTCTGTCATTTTTAGTAACCTGGCACATAGTAGGTGTTCAGCAGATAATTGAGGAGTAAGTAGAGAGACCCAGAAAGGGGTCTGCTCTGAGTAGGGCAACAGTGCATTCACACATTGCCTTGCATGGGTTAGTGAAGGTTACCTTTTATAGGCCAGTACACCCAAGTGGGCACATAGATTTTCAAATAAAGTGTCCCTTCCCTGTGGCCAAGCATGTTTGTGCACAGGGCACACATTGAACAACTGTATACTGTCTCCCCAGTCATATGTTTCAGGAGTCATGATTGCTGTCTCAGCCCCCAGACAGATGGAATCTCAGAGGAGGTTCCGTGAACCTTCAGATCTCAAGGTGAACTTGTCCAGCCTCTTTGTTCAGGGCCTGCCTCTACACTGCTCCCTGTTTTTTCTCCTCTGTTGAAAACCAAGTCTCTTTTCTGACCTTGACTTGTATAGAGAGTCCATAGGAGTCCTTGGATTCAAACAGACCTGAGTTGGAACCCTGGAAAGATGTTTTAGACTCTCCAGATAAAGTTACTTCAGCTGCACAATTAGGGGCCTGGACAGGTGGAACACAGATTCCCTTTTGGAAGTCTTAATGAGTATGTACCAGAGGAGATGGATCTGTAAGAGCCCACGGTATGAGACCCTGCTTTAGTGTTCTAGGCTGCATCTCTTGGTGACCTCTTCTGGTATCCTCTCAAAAGAAATCCTAATTTGCTTTCTGAGAAGTCACAGTCGGTTACTCCAGGTAATCTCTAGAGGATGGGATGGGGTGCTTTTGACCTTGAACAGGCTCCTGGAATGTGGCATGGCTTTGTGAGTAGCTAGAACCAGATGGCTCTAAAAAGGTCCCTTCCACTGACTTGGTCTACCCATCCCAATCTCTGGTTGTCATCAAGCAAAGCCAGCTAAAACCATAGTGCAAGAGCATAGCTCTGCATAAGAGAATGATGACAGCATTCAGAGATGGATCTTCAAAGGCCTTGGCTTGGGGTTCACAAGTGAGAAAGCGGGATGAGGAGATGAAGGCAACGGGTGTAGACCAGGTACTTTCTACCACATCTGAAACTCTACCTTTATTATTAAAACAATTTATTTAAGCTTTGAGCTGTAGAACTGTGGGATAGCATAATTATAGTTGAAAGTATGACAGACAATCCTACCACAGTTCCTAGAAGGTTAACATGCAGGAAAGCCCAGTTGAATCCATCTTGTGCCCACATCAACCACCCATTTTTTGATCATCTTTGGTCTTCACATGAAGATATCACTTTTGTACCTGTGACTAGATGTTTCTTGAAGATGGCTTACAACTGGAACCCAGGGAAGCAAAAATTTCCAGTGTTACCTGGTACCCTTTCTAACTGGCATTCTGTCAGGTTCTCCACATATGTCTTTCTATTTATTCCTTTTAAGAATCTGAGGTTAGTGAGAATAGGTGTATCTGATAGTTACCAAGTGCACAGATGGGCAACTGGTACAGATTCCACTTACTCTGCCTTGTTGCTGTGGCTAGATATGGCTCATGTTGTCTGTATTGATCCTTAGCCCTCTGGTCCTCTCTCCCTTTTCCTTATCCACGCTGTACCTGTTCACAATGGCCAGATCATCCTGATCCAGTGAGAGAGAACCTTGGGCATCTGCCTGCCGAATTGGAGGAAGCTAATTATCTAAACTTCAGAGTTCACAGAGAGATTCTGTGAGGCTCTCAACTCCAGCCCACAACCCTACACAATCAACCATAAATCTTGGCTTTCTGGAGCAACAGAGGAACAGTTCTAGGGAACACACCACTTCAGTCTTCCAGGAAATCACTGGCGGAGTGTGCAGATAAGAAAATCCTCCTATATGCCAAAGACAAGGCAGATAAGTATGATTGTGCAGGAATGTGTTTCTATTTTGACCCAGTGGTCATTGCTCTATATTTTCTCTTCTTGGTTCAGTGTCTTCAACTGCAGAATGGGGCTATTCCATTAACTCAAATGGCTTCCTTTGTCAAAACATGTACCTCGTCCCGGGGGATCTGCCTGGGAGTACTTACCCAAGAAGGGTGAGCTGACTGCACTTCATGCCTGGTCTTCCATTGCTTGAGTCTGGAAGACTTGGAAAGTACATATGGGATTTTGTTCCAAAAGGTTCTCCATGAAGGCCCGCCCCACAATGTGGACATCCACTTGCATAACAGATTAAGAATAACCTCTCATGCATTCCCTTTCAAAATGTGTAGAAGATGAAACATGTTGGTGGAAGTTAGAGCATTTTGGGAATGATCACACAGTACACTCTCCAAGTTAGTGAGCTGTGGTAACAGCTCTCCTACCGCTTCATTCTGCAGCTAGGGAATGAGTCCTCTGAAAAGGAAAGTCCTGCTTTTCCATTTGTTTGGTACTTACTTTGTGATTTTACTCTCTTTAGTGCAGGAATGTCCAACTATTTGAGAAAGCATTGTCATTACTTCTGAAAGTTTTGGCCTCTGGGTAGTTTGCAATATTGACCCAAGTTCACGAATAGGCGGGAGGTGTCTGGTGAGCCTCAGTGGGAAGAATGCTTGTCACTAAGATGGGGCTGGGGCATAGGAAGGGATCTCAGAGACAAGGAATAGAAGGTGCCAGGTATTGTGGCTGGTCTATGGAGGCCAGCCAGAGATGACTTAAGCCTGACATCCTATAGAAAACCAAACAAACAAAAAACCCCACAGCAAACAAAAGGGCCTGGCTTTCATTTACCAGTCAATCAAAAGGCGAAGAAACCTCAGGCTTTTTCCTGATGAGGAAACCAGATATGTGAGGCAGTCAGGTCTGCGGTGAGTCAAGGAGAGGAGCCAGCATAATGACTAGGCTTGTCCGTGACCATTTGGCTTGTAGCAATCATCAGGGGCCCGGACTGCTTCAAGGAAGGAGCCAGGGATGAGCAGGGAGCCACCAGCAGGGCCTCATGTTCTATGCAATGTAAACAGCATTACATCTGGGCACCTCATGTTCTTATACCTTAGGATGGGGAGGAAACAAGAGCTGCTGACAGATGAGGCAGAGTCAGGGAGGAGGGAGCTGGGAGCCGCAGCAGATGATGAAAATGTTTAGATGATGCAGTGTCCACTCCAAAGGGAACAGAGTCGATGGAGGTTGCTTTGGGTGGAGATTTCTACACACTTCAGGCCTGAGTTCCTTCTAAAGTGATGTGTGCAGAGGCCCTTCCACTCTGGCAATGTAGCGGCAGTAAGTGTGTGGGGACTGAGTCAGTGCGGCCATGGTTGCTGCTCCTGTCTCTCTCTAGTCTCAGCACTCCCAAAGCTGCCTCTTCCTTGTCTCTCCATTAGTGAAGGGATTTGCAAATGGCCTGTACAGAGTCATGCTAAGCAAAGGAGAGCATGTCCTCCTGGTAGGAGAGCTGAGGCCTGAGGCTGAGATTTTAGAGTTTCACACTCGGTGAAGGTATGTAGGGGTGAAGCTCCCAGTTGGTGCCAGCTCATTACTCTATGCCCTAATACTCAAGTATGGGGTCTCCCAGCATGTTCTGGAATGGCATCTGGGAGCAATGGCCATAGCCTGCAGTGTTTGAGGAGGAATCTATAGGACCCTAGTGACTGACGTCTGAAGAGTAGCTAACTCATACCATGCATGGGGCTTTTTATTGGAGAGTCTCTCTTGTCAGGGAAAGGCAATGTCCGCTATTATAAGGTAATACACTATATATATACATATATATATATATGTATATGTAAGTTTCTACAGTAGTCATTTTCCACATGGCATTTTTAAGGTCTTTAGTGTTACTTATCTCTCCCCATAGTCTCTTCTCGACCCTGACTCCCCATCTCCCATCCCATTGAACCCTCTGTGTCCCACTCTTCTCCCTTCCCTTCAATTCTTCCTCTTTCACACCACTTACCGGTTTCCTGACTTCTATTGACACTCCACTTTAAGTTGGCAGATCTGCAGGTTCAAATCCAGCATGTACTAACGAGAGAGAGCATATGGCTTTTGTCTTTCTGAGTCTCATAGTGAATTTATGCAGCTCTGTCTATATATCTGCAAATTTCATATTTTCCTTTGTAGTTGAATAATGTTTTGTTATGTATAAGAACCGCATTCATTAGCTGGTTGTTGCTGTTTTCTGACTCTTGTAACTAGACAGCAGTAAGGATGGATGAACAAGTATATCTGTAGCATCCATCAAGTCCTTCACCAATACTTAGTAGTAGTATAGCTGAGTCATGTGGTGGATATATTTCGAGCTTTTTGAGGAACCAACCTCTACACTGATTTCCACGGTGACTATAACAGTTTAAATCTACAGTGAAACAAGGTTTGCCAGACAGCACTGCTGTACATGTGAACTCATATGGGCTAAGGACAGCACGCTCTCAAGCCAGCCAGAATGGCGGCACGGACTGTGGAGGTCCAGGTCCTGTTCAGTTCTTGTCTCCTTGACAGAAGCTAGAGTCAGCTGGAAAACATGCCTCCATCAGATTGGCCTATATGCAAGTCTTTAGGATATTGTTTTGATTGATGATTGAAGTGGGACAGCCCAACCCGCTGTGAATGATGCTGCCCCTGGGCAAGTGGTCCTGGGTGGCATGAGGAGGAAGGCCGAGAAAGCCATGGGAAGGAGCCCTTAAGCAGCTTTCCTCCATGCCTGCCTCCATGTTCCTGCCCTGGCTTCCCTCAGTGCTAGAATGGGACCTGAAAGTTGTAAGCTAAAATAAACCCTTTCTAGCCAGATTTTTTTTGGTCATGCTGTTTATCATAGCAATAGCCCTAAGACAGGAGAGGCTCATGAGGTCCCACCCTTAAAGAGGTCCTGCCCTTAGCTGAGAATCTATCTGCAATTGGCTGCTGGAAGAGAGAGTTTCCCTCAGGGATGCAACCTTTGGCAAGTAGGCTATCCATGGCCCAGTATATAGTCTTACACTCCCACCCACGTACAGGAGACACTAGGTAGATTCAGTGTGTTACAAAAAATAAAAGAACACACAATGTTGAGAGGAAAAAGCAGTAGAGGGGATAACATAGGAACTGCGGAAAATGAGATGTGGAACTTGATCAAAACATTATGTGCACTATGAAGTTGTCAAATACACAATTTTAAATTAAAGATAATTTATTCATAATGTTATTTGGGGAAAGAAAATGCATGCAAGTACTAAAAATAGCTGCTATTTGCTATAAAATTATAAAAGGGCATATTGAAAGAAATATTTTGTACTAATAGCTTTTTAATGCAGGATTCATAACTTCTTATGAATAAAAAAGGAATTATACTAAAAATGTCTGTCTACTATGGGAAAGAACCAGGTCATCATCAAAGACCAGCATCTCCAAAGAGATGGAAGAAGCTGCTGCTGATGCCACTTGAGACCCAGCTTCAGTCTGTGATGATGATGATGGAGGTCATCTGTGCTCTCCTTTCTTAACTGAAGTGGTCCCAGGAAGTCTTTGTGGGTTGGTTTGGCCCGGACTTTGAAATGCCCAGTGAGCTGTGTAAAGGCAGGGTAGTGTGAAGAGGGGCTGGGGTAGGACACAATGGAGCAGGATGGGTGTGAGTGAGAAGGAAGCAGAACACCAAGGACCTCCTCAGGAAGGGCTCTGAGGGAGGAGCAAGGGGTCTGAAGAGAGAGTTCCTTGCAGAAAGGCAGCTCGGCTCTGGCTGAGGAATCAGCTTTAGGACTCCCGACATGTGAAGTCCACAGAAACCCCAGGAACGCCATTAGTTAGAATGTGGCCCAGAGGAAAGTCTACACAGTAGTATGTATTCAGTGCTGCATGAGAACTGTAATCCTGCACAATGAGTGAAAACTAAAAAAGAAATAAAAAACAAAAAAAAGGAAGGTGGTATAGGAACTTGAAAGAACTATAACATTTTTATAGTGGAAAAATTTCAAATTTTATTTGACCTTTTTAAAAAGAAATGTATATGCTTTTTAAGAAATGCATATGCCCAAGCTAGTGAAAATTAGTAGAAATAAGAGATATGTATTCATGCATAGTCAATGCAGTATTATTCACAATAGCTAAACCCTGGAGGCAGCACCAGTAGGAATCTCGGAAAAACCATATATATATATATATATATATATATATATACATATATATAAAGAACGTTACCCAGCCATTAGCAGGAAGGTCATTCTTATATACTCTACAATGTAGATGAATCTTGAAGGCATTGTGCTAAGTAAAATAAGCCAGACACAAAAAGATAAATGCTGCATGTTCCACACACAGGAGATACTTCAACTATCCAGGTTCACAGCAGAAAGTAGGATGTCAGCTGCCAGTGCCAAGGGGAGAAATCAGGATTTTTCACTTCACAGGCACAGAGTTTGGTGTAAGAAGATGGAAGGGATCAGTGGTGGATTCAAATGAGCACACATTCACATGAGAATATTCAGGACACTGAACTGTGTGTGTAAAATGGCATTTTATCGCTTTGGAAAGGGCAGTGCTTAAAGAAGTTAGAAACTGTCCAAAATGGCTCACATTTGGAATCCAGGACTTGGGAGGCTGGGTCAGTAGGAGTACCACAAGTTTGAATCAACTGAGCTTTATAGTGAGGTTCTGCCTCAAAAACAATAGAAAATAAGTTAGAACTTACTAAAATCTTCATTGTAACAAAAGTACCAAGGATGATATGCATATAGTGAGAAAAATAAAGAGGTTCAGTGGTCTGATAAGTTGTTTGCATGGGTATGTGGGATTTGGGGGGTATTATAACAAACATCAATTATTTCCCAAATTATTATAGTGATCAAAGATTCTTTCTCAGTCAGTGTATAATAGTAAATCATAATAATTCACATCACCTCTTACACTCTGAAAGGGTCTTTGCAGAGTATAAAATGATGCTAGCATCTCAAAAAAGTTTCTCAAGTGTTGAGCATTGAGCTACCATATAACTTAGCATTTTTACTCATGCATCTATAGTACAAACAGTAAGAGTATGCCCCCTAACACCTGTACATGAACCCAAACCAGCATTATTCACAAGAAACAAAAATTAGAAGGAATCTTAATGTCCATCAATTGGCAGATGGGTATATAAAGAAAATGTGGTATGTCCACATAATGAAATATTATTTCCAGTAAGAAAGAATGAAGTGCTGACTCACAGACATGACTACAAAAACATTATGAGAGGGATAAGAAGCTAGACATAAAAGAATCACACATTGCAAGTTTTTATATGAAATATCCAGGCCAGCCATATTTCTAAAGACAGAAATCAGGTTAGTAGGATCTATTGCTGGAAGCTATGGAGGACTTGGCTTGATGGCCACAGGGTTAGAGTTTTTTTAATTGCAATAGCTAAAATATTCTGAAATTGATTGTGGTGATGGGTGGGTGTGTAACTGAGTGAATGTGTTGAAAAGTCTTTGAATTGTGTACTTTAAAGTGCTGAAATGCATAAAGACTTACAAGTCAACCCAACAAAGCTGCATGTCTTACACTGAGTTTGGGAGGCCAATCCTAAATGAAAAAGTTAATCTAGAAAATCCTTAAGAACCACCAAGAAAAAAACAAAAACAAAAACCAAAAACATCCCCCCAAAACCCAAGTTACACCAAAGTTTTGGCAACATTCAGAAAACTTTTAAAATGATCTCAACTGGTAAAAACTCTGTCAGTAGAACATGAACTTATTAACCTCAGGGTGCCTGGTAAAGCAGAAATTCTATGTGCTATAAAAATGGATTATTTATTAAGGGAGATGCAAAGAAATAACCCACATATACAGGAAAATAGAAATTGAGTGGCTGAATCCTTGGAGGTCTGGGAACCAATTTAATGCCTCGGGATCCACTGTCTAATCTGGTGATCCTCACCATCCAAGAACACAAGAGAGCAAACGAGAGATAGAGCATCCATTCCTCATATCTTAAGCTGGATCCAAGACACACCCTAGGTACTGCACCCAAAGGTCAAAGTGGGAGGATATATGTTCCCCACTGCGGAGGAGAGAAAGCAAGCCAAAGGAATGTCCTCTATTAGAGGAGTGACCCACATGGAGGAATACTGCTCAGGAATGAAGGGGGATGGGTCAACATACAGCAACTCAAACAACTGTCATAGGCATTGTGATGCTGACGGAGGGGAACCATAGAGTAGATGACACCCGATTCCGTGGATAGACAAGGCCAGGAAAGGCAGCTCAAAGGAAGGAACATCAGATTAGAACAAACCAGGGATTAAGAACGGGATGGGTAAAAAAAGAGGTAAAAAACTTTTTGAAATGGTGAAAATTTTATGTCTTGGTTTTTGTGGCATTTGAAAACTGTATAATAAAAATAGGGAGTTGAACCTGTTTGTCTACTAAAAGCTAAAACATCTGGGGAAAGGACACGAAGAATATACTTAGATGTTCCAGTAGGAGATGTCTGGTCAAGGAACGGGGGCTGTGAGCACAGTATGCTGATCCTCAGGTGACTTACAGGTCCCTGGGACTTCCCTGCTGCTTAGAGATCTAAGCTTGTCAACCTCCAAGGTCAAGACTGGGTATTATTGCTTCCGGCTTACCTTCTCTTATTTCTTACCTACCCCCTCATCTGGTTTGCTCCCAGGAGTTCCAGTGCCTTCCTGCATCAGGAGCTCTGGACTCTCCGAGCCCCAGGTTCACGTCATTAGCCATCTGCTGGTACTTACTTCCGCTCAGATGTGACCTGGGCCCTGCAACCCGCTGTTTCTGAGTTGCAGCCTTCTTAAAGGACTCGGTCCAGTGCAGGCCTATGAGGTGCCTGTTGAGATTTTCATTTGTCCATTTAGGGTGGAAAGGAAGATCCCCACGCTACTCTTGGACAGCACCAGCTTCCTCCCACTTCCCCAGCCTGGCCTTGGGAATTCGTGACAGCTCTTTGGCTTGGCGGTTTCTCTGGTCCTCATTTACCCTCTTCTGCGCCTCGCGTTTGTCATTTCCATTAGGAAACAGGCCTTGATTGTCTGGGGTCCGTGGCGACTCAAGGCTAGCGTCTGTTACTAGGCTAATTAATGGCCTGGCCACGTGCATTTAAGTTTTTCCAGAGAAAAACTTGCCAGCTCTTTCTGGTGCCCGGGGCTCCAGGCCACAGCACCGCAGTCCTGGCTGCACCAGGAGAGTTCTCCGGGCCTTCTTCCCGCTTCGGGTCTTTTCTCTTGTCCTGGAGTGTGAAACAATTTTCTCTTTTCATAGAGGCTCAATGGCAGGCAGATTAATGAACCTGAGCCCAGCACCGAAGTCAGGCCTGCCAAGAATGTCCGCAGCGCATTCAGAGGTCCCAATGCCAAGCTGCGGGAGGGATAATCGGTAATGACAAAGGACATAGGGCTGTGCAGTCAAGTTCCCGGCTGTGGATCCATTGGCCCCAAGTTCCAATACGGAACTGACCCTTCACCTCCAGCTCCTCCTGAGCCCCGTCCAAGACCCTCCTTGTTAACAGCCTAGGCTCCTGAGAAACCAGCTCTCAGTCTTCACCTTGTGGTGAGCACAGAGCCAGCCACATCCATGTATGTATCCACTGTCATGTCAAAAACACCTGAGTGTGGTGTGTCTGGGCAGGGTCTTGGCATGGAGCTGTAGCTGATGGAAGGGGAACTGCTGAGGCCCACTTGTTAGCAGGCACACGGCCGGTGTCCTCTTAAAAGACTGCAAGGTCTATGCCCGCCCCCCTTTCCTCTCTCCCTCCTTTTCTCTCTGTCTCTGTCTCTCTGCTGTGTCTATGTCTTTCTCTTTTCTTTTGATGGAAGTTCTGTTTTATTTTGCTTTTCAGTACAAGGTTTCTCTGTATAGTCCTGGCTGTCCTTGAACTCACTCTGTAGAACAGGTTGGCCTCAAACTCACAGAGATCTGCCTGCCTCTGTCTCCTGAGTGCTGGGATTAAAGGCTCAAGATAGTGGCAGTTCTTTACAAACTGCTGTACAGGACTTTCTTCTCTAAATAGGAAACAGATGGTCTTATGTGGACCTAGGGAACATTTGCCTTGGAAACACTCAGCATGATGGAGTTGTTGAGAGAATTCTTACTACACTAAGCTCAAGTAAGAGTCCAGGTTGCAGCCTGGGTCCTGAGAAGGTGGGGGCCAGAAATAGTGTTTCTCTGAAGCCATTTTTCATCATGACTGGAGTCTGAGAGCACTGTGGGTGCCCTCATGGTTCCTCACAGGGTGATTTACTTGGCAGCAATGTGCTTAGTGGCAGAGCTGACAGATGAATAGGGTACTGTTCTCTATGGGCGGGTGCCTGTGTCTGAGCTGGTTAGCGTCTAAGGGAAGGTTGATTTTGAAGACATCTATCTGGCATTAAGATGAGCTGGTTCGATGATGGGACGATTAGCAGAGTGAGAGAACAAACACCACAGGAAGTTTTGCTTTGTCAAGAGAATTCAAGTTTTTAGGAGAGGGAGGGACCATGTCCCCCGGCTGAGAACCATGAACAGGTGTCAAAGCAAAAGGAAGTGGAATGAATTTATAGAATCCAGAGTCACTTGGTTACATAGTTACATACACACACACACACACACACACACACACACACACACACCATACACAGATGCCTTATAGATACTTCCATGTTATCTTTGTTACACTAATGTTTCTTAGGTGATGTGTTTTGACTTTATGTGTTCAAATTAAGAATGCAATCAGATTGTCTGATGTGATGTCTTCCATTTAAAATTCAATTTTGATGTCACTATTGTTGTGTTGCCTCACCTGTTGCTGGAACATCACTGGCTAATGTTTTATTAACCCTTCATTTTAACCTTCCACTATTACTTCCTGTATCACTTCCTTCTAGCTTGTGTTATAATTAGCATGACACTAGATGTAAAAATTTGTTTGAATGTCTCAGAATGTCTATGAAAAGAAATTTGTTCATTCATGATTAGTATAATCATGGATGTATTAAATTTATTTCTAGCACTTTGTTTCATGTTTTCTATTGACTATGAATTCTCAAAAGTAACTCATTACTTTTTGTATATTCAGATGGAATCACTGAGTTTTGATTAACTACGTTTTTTCCTTCTCTCTAAAGTATAGAAGTCATATATACTTTTTCTTACATTCTATGGCCAAGAATGGCCTCAGCCTGGAAGTCAGGAGATGGGTCAACTCTTAGCTTGGTCCTTAGCTTTTGTGATATTTGGAAAGTTTTTTCACCTCTTAAAGCTTCAGGTGCCGTAATGAGATACTTAGGTTGAATGATATTAAAAATATTTATTTAGCATGGTGTCCTGGCTAGTGTTGGCTGTCAGCTTGGCCCAGAGTAAGGGAATCTCAGCTGAGGAACCCCTCTGAGATCCCTTTGGCCTATGGCCATGTCTGTTAAAGATCATTTTGATTCATGATTAATGAGTGAAGGTGCAGTTTTCTGTGGGCAGATGGGCCTACCAAAGAAAGCTAGCTGAACATGAGCCAGTCAGCAACATTCCTCTTGGTTTTGCTTGAGTTCTTGCCCTGACTTTCTTTAATGATGAACTGTGACCTGGAAATATAAGCCAAACAAGCCCTTTTCTAAATTGCATTTGGTTTGAATGTTTTACCACAGCTACAGACAAAAAGCTAATGGCATGATTTGAAGCTCAGGGACACCTAGAAAAGCCCTTGCTATCTAGACAAGGCGACCCTTCAGAGTGTGAGGGAACACTGTCATTCTCACTCTTCAGTGAGGCTCCAGCTGTCAGCCACACTTCAATGGGGGTCTTTGGGTCCATCTCATCTTTTCAAAGGCAGAACTCAAGTCACCTCTTACCCAGATGATCCTGAGCGGGTGTTTGGAGTTCAGCAATGCCTAGGCGAAAACCACTCTTTAGCAATATGCTACTGTAATCAATATAACACGCTCCCCCCTCTTTCCAAGTTCCTTGTAGTTAGATAGGTCATTTGTTTAAGCCCAGTCAATAGACCATTTGCTAAGGGGAATTCATATCGTGAGAAGCATTTGACTTATATCTGACTCCCTTCCATTCTCTTCTGCTTCAGAAGTAAAGATGGCATAGTCCCACCAGTCAGCCTGTGCCCCTGGGTAAACCACACAATCAGGCACCTTCCAGGATGCAGTGTTATACATGCGCTGTCCGGGATTACTTATTGCCAGATAACAGCATCTATCCTGATGTACATTGTTAATGTATTGAGGACATTATTATGAGTGTGCAAATTCTATACTCTCAGAAGGCAGGATCACAAATAATGTGTTTAACTTCTTTCTTTCTTCTTTCCCGCTGGAGCTGGAAGGCATGTGTCTGTCGCACGTGACTGTTGCTCAGTCACACATCCTACTCTTCTTCTCACCCCACACTTGTCTCCTCCCAGCTCCCCCTTCCAGCATGCCAAGCCTAGATTTTGTACTCCAGACTTCTGACTTCTACCGGCATCGTTCCTGAGCATCTTTCAGGTAGAGTGTCCTTTCCTCAGGGAAAGTTTTTTTCCGTTTGCTATTGTTCTCCCCAGGCTGGGTCACATGTGCCACATTGTTCTTAACTTTGTGCATTTCTTGGTTGTAATTAAATAATGAGATAGTAAATACCTTGCTTAAAGTCTACTTCCAAATTGGAGTCTATGCTTCATGGGGCAGAAATGATGCCCACCCAGAGCTGAGTCTTCAGTACTCAACAGATGATAAATAATGATGAGTTGATGCTCAGATGAATGGACAAGCAGTCATCCCTCAGGCCCTGAGAGGTGCGCTCTGAACTCTAACATGCATCCATCAGAAGCACCTACCAGACTTCAAAATATTTGCTTTAAATCAAAGTAAGACAGACAAAACATGAAATGTACTGTTAAACCATTTTAAAGTATGTACTTGCCCGGCACTAAACACATTTCCACTTAGCTACCATCACTAGCATCTGTCTACAAAACATTTTCAGCATTCATGCTGAAACTCAAGCCCTATAAATAACAAATAACTGCCCCTCCCCCCAAGTAACTGCTTAATCTCCCCACCTTTCACACTCTCATCTATTGGCACCCAACATTCTGACAGCTTCATGAATTTGCCTTCTTTTGGACAGAACATGTGTGTGTGTGTGTGTGTGTGTGTGTGTGTGTGTGTGTGTCTGTCTGTCTGTCTGTCTGTCTGTCTGTCTGTCTCTCTCTCTCTGTGTTTGTTACAGTGAGCATGTGAAGCTCAGAGGTCAACTTGTAGGAGTTGGCAGCTGCCTTTACCAGCTGAGTCACCTCTTGCCTAATGAGATTTTATCACATTTACACATATCAGAAAAGGTCAGTGACAGATCTTTATTACACACAACTGCCAATGGAAGAACAAGTGAGCTTTTTTTAGATAAGATTTGCAGAATGTCCAACTTGGGCTTCTCTTGGCCACATTGGATGCAGAAAATAGTCTTGGTCCACACACTAACTCTAAGAGTGCCTAATACTTGACCAGTGGGTTGTAACCTCATATATGCATTTACTCTTCCTGATTTTGCAATGTGATATCATGTACAAATTTTATATCAGAAAGCTTTACAATCAAGATACCAAAAAATGCAAAAAAATTATGAAGTCTTAAGTTTACAATTTTGTGTTGGGCAGCACTCAGAGATATACGTGGCTGTCTGTGGCCCAGGCTTTGTGCTGGACACTCTTGGAAAGCATAGAGTTGCTGTTTCTGTTCATTGTATTTACCTGAGGAAATTCTAAGAGTATCAATGAAGGGCCTGACAAGAGATAACCCTCAGGGGTGTAGCCTGAGTATCCTCAATTGTTGAGCATTTCCAGATGATTCTACTTGGGACCTAGAGTTAAAAAGATCTGGACTAAGGCAGGAAGTGAAGAGGAGGGAAAAAAGAGTAGGTGGAAATAAAATAGAAATGCCTCGAGGGATGGTACCCTTTGGTTTTCTAGACAAGTCTTAGTGATGTCAGCATGGACATGGTTCCTTGCCAATGGCCTGGGAGGGGTGAGAACAGACACCCCTTTCAACCATGCTCAGGAAGGACTGGTTATGCTGTTCTCTTAGATTTGGATTAATAGGAAGATGTCTCATCTTCTTACACAGCAGCTGATCCTTTTTCAACCAACTTCTCCTTGGACTATTAATTCTGGACATTGCCTCACATCTTCATGAGTGTATAAAATCATATCCAGGTGTTTACAGCTGCTCTCTTGTTCTAGCTTATGGTCAGAATCTGAGAGTTTTCTCGGAAATTTGGGAAAAAGCCTTCTTTGCTTTTCTCTGCTTATTTGCTTAAATTAGGAGACCTCTAGGTTAAATGAAGTCCATCTTGGGCAATGGAACCTTGATAAGGTGTCTTTGTTTTGCCAAGGGAACTGCACACCAGGTTGGACAAGTGAGTCTCAGCAATAGTACTTCCAAATCACCATGCTCAGAGTATGGTTCTCTGACTTTTGCTAACCATGCCCTGCTAATCTTACCTAAGGGGATAGGGATAGAACATGATGCCTGATATTCAGAGGCATTTATGACAGGCTGACGAGGATATGGCACCCAAAGGTGTCAATTGCTTGCTCAGGATTGTTGGCCAGGGTGGCAAGTTTGATTGAGTGGCAGTATGGGGGGGCAGCTTGCTAACTCTCCTTGCACCTGATTGTTCTTTCTCCATTTGCTATTATAACAGGAGCAGGTCGGGTTTGATCGTGGCCTTTATTTTGATGTTCTCTAATGACTTCTGAAGTTAAGAAGTGTGGTGTAAATGTTCTCTGTATGCTGAAAATAAAGGAGCTGTTTTGGCCTTTGTGGAGCACTGTAGAAGTGGGTGGAGAATCAGAGGAGAGACTGGTAGGAGGGTGGAGTTAGTCAGTCTCCATCAGACCCCTGAGGAAAAATCATGTAAGGAATATTGGGACACATGGCATATAGAATACTAGAAATGGGCTGAATTAAGATGAAAGAGCTAGCTAGTAATGTGCCTGAGATATAGGCCAAACAGCATGAAATTAATATAAGAGTCTGATTCATTTCTTTGGGGGACAAAAGCTGCTGTAGGCAAGGTCCGAACCTCTGGCCTAAGCGGGGCTGGAAATCTACAACAAAGAAGGTTTAGCTACTTGTGTGCTTATGAGCCTGCTGTATGATCCATCTAAGTGCTTGTTCAAGTGTTTTGCTCATATTTCTATTGATGTTTTATTATCATTGAGCAGTTAGATTAATTTTAATATTCTAAACATTGTTCTTTGCTGGACTATATGGTCCATGGTAAATTTTTTAAAGGAGAAAAATAAATAAAAATTCATTTTTCACTCATATAACTCAAGAACTGAGGTTACTAGAGATTATCCCCATGACAGTACTTTTTTGGTTTCTTTTAGAAGATTAGAGGTATTAGGTAGATATGGACACTTGGTTACCTCAGCAGTCAAAGCTTCAAGTACTATCTCAATCAAGAAAAGGAATATATTAGCAAACAGGCACTAGATTCAAGAGCGACTGGGTCCAGGTGTTCAAAGGCTGCTCTATTCCTCATTCTCTGTCTTGGATTTACCCTCTGGTTATAAAGATTCCAGGAAGTGGAGCCAAATATGGTAACACTGTGTGGTAGCCAAGCCTGGTGACCAGAGGAAAGGAAAAACACTGTGCAGTCAATAGTTAATGTATGCCTGCTGCGGGACCATGCTCTTGTATATTGTAAACATTTGTACTCCTATTGGTTTAATAAAGTGCTGATTGGTTAAGTAGATAGACAGGAAGTAGAGGCAGGGCAAGCAGACTAGGAGAATGCTGAGAAGCCAAAGAACAGAGCTGAACAGAGACAATAACAAAGATGCACAGGAAGCAGTAGGAGAATGCTGCTCTAAGATAAGGTACCAAGCCACATGGATAAACATAAATAAGAAATATGGGTTAAATTAAAGTATAAAAGTTATATAGTAACATGCCTGAGCCATTAGACCAAATATCTTGCAATTATTATAAGCCTTTGTGTGATTATTTGGGACTAAATGACTACATGACTACGGATCTAGACCTCAGGTCTAGGTTGGGCCAGAAATTTCTGACTACAAATGTAACTCAGTTTAGGGGATGAACCCATGACTCTGGGATTAAGAAATCAATCCCGAAAAGGTTTATAAGCAAAAAAATATCGAGCTTATTGGTACCAATATGCTTTACAGGGTAAATTCTTACTGCTTAACATTTATATCTCTTTACTGGAAAAAAAAAAATTGTGGTCCTGACTCAAATACAAATCAAGCTGGCTTTGGAAATTAAGTAAGTGGATTTCTCCTTCTCTAAAACTAAGCATGTGGTAACAAAAAAATTTTAAAAGATTCTGTCTCATACCAGAAAAGCCACCTCCTGTGGGACAAAAAACAGACAATATATAAGGACTATTGTTATCGTAATTTTATTTCTAATTCTTTCTCTTCATACTTTTCTTGACTCTTTAAAACCTTTCTTTGTATATAATTCTTTCCAGAACATTTAAATTTTCTATTTTGATATCAATAATGTTTAAGATTTTCACAATGAACAACAAATTCTCCTAACAGCAATCCCTAAAGCATCCAGAAAGAAGATGGGGTCTCACCACAACAATTATACTTGGTTCATTATGATGTTTTTTAAGCTGGTGTACATCACTCAGTGGTTGATTCTGGACTACAAACTGTTCAGCACAGTTTTAGGATGGCTTACTAAGATTATCCATCCTTTTACACCTCTAACCATAACTTCAGATAGCAATATGGTTTAACTTAAAGTATAAGAGTTAGACAGTAATATGCCTGAGCCATAGATCAAACAGCTTGTAATTAATGTAAGACTATGAGGAATTATTTTATAAGTAGCTGCAGAATTGTGGGTGGGAAAGATTCCTCTGGATTGCAGAATGGAAGAAGCAAGAAACTTCTGGCTACATATGGCGCCCACCATTGGGCAGTGAAAAGGTTTTAAAAAGATTCTGAATACACAGTAATGGAGCCACAGTGGAATTTCTTGTCTCACAGTTTCATGTAGCAGCAGTATACAGATGCATTTCCCAATAGATGCCTACAAGATGTAGCCTGCTGTCATCTGCCATGTTGAAAAGCCTAGCTGGGCAGAGTCAGCAACACTTCATTTCTAGCTATGCAATTTAGCAACTTAAAAACTCTTCTGGTTAAAAAAATAATTAAAGGTATTCAATAAAACAAATTCAGATTCAGGAAAACCTTTAAATGAATTATGATGTATATTAAAATATGTAGGCTTGGGAGAAAAGAGAAAAAGGGTATAGAAAGTTCTTAAAAAGAGAAATGGAGTAATAAAAATATAATAAGCCATATAAAAATGAAAAATACACAAAGAACCTGTGTAATGTATATTGTGTTTTTTATTTTTTTAACTATTAATTATCTGACTGAAGAAAGACATTTGATTGTAAAGGCTGATAAGTTAACCCAAAATATATGTTTTAAAGGTATCTTGATTTTGAAATTTGGGTCTAAGGATATGTTTCTTTGGAAAAGAGGCTCTGCTTTTATTTTCACAGAAGATAAAAATCTGTGGATTGCTTCCAAGCTAATATGGTTTGTTTGAGAAAGACACCCTAAAAAGTCTCCAATGGGAACAGATGACCCAGATGATTCAATGTTACAGAGCACCTCTGTTGCAGTTTCCTTTGAGGTCTGCATCCAAAACAGTTTCAAGGAGACTGGCTGAGATGGCCTAGCTTCATAGTATACTCCAGTCAGAACTTGACCATAATCTTAAGTTTTTTCATAAGATTACCAGTGCCCTGCCAGTCAGCAAGAAGTAGTTTGGAGAATTATGCCTACATTCCCAAAAAATGGATTATGAATGTTTGTCTTTGTTGGTTACAAGTTGCTATAGATAATGATGAAGAAAAAAAGCTATACAAAGGAGATTAGATTTGGGGTTCTTGTTTTAAAATGAAAAAAACATAGGAAATTCTGTGGGACTGTGCTCTTATACATTGTAAATATTTGGTACTCTTATTGGTTTAATAAAATGCTGACTAGTCAAGTAGCTACACAGGAAGTAGAAGTGGAGTAACCAGACCAAGAAAATTCTGGAAAGTGAAAGAGCAGAGCAACAGACCATAGAGAAGCAGGATGAGAATGCTGCACTGAGAAAAAAAAGAAAAAAAATGCTGTACCAAGCCACATGGCTAAACATTAATAGAAATATGAGCTAACTTAAAGTATGAAAGTTAGATAGTAATAAGCCTGAACCATAGGCCAAACTGCTTGTAATTAATATAAGCCTTTGTGTGATTATTTGGGACTAAGCAGCTGTAGGGCTATGGGTTCAGACCTTGGGGATAGGCTGGGCCAGAAATTTCTGACCATATATGTCTCACTCTCTTCACTGATATCTCATGCATTTATTCATTTATGTACTCATACAACAGGTGTGTGTGTGTGTGTGTGTGTGTGTGTGTGTGTGTGTGTGTGTGTTCTTGAGCATATGTGTGTACTTGAAATTTATCCCAGGGCCTTGCCCAAGCAGGTGCTGTACTGCTGAGCATCTTTTACAACTGATATTTACTGAACACTAATCCTTGAGTCAATCCTTCCTATTTCATTCCACTTCTCCAATTAGACAGATGCAGTTCCTGACCTAATAGTCCAGATATTAAATATCACAAAGATATTTTCCCTCAAACTCCTAGAAAATCTTATTTCAGTGACAGGGCCCTGGCTGGACCATGCTAATGTTTGCAAATCACAAACTTTTATCATGCATAGTAGCTCCTATCTGAAACCAAGGATTGTATCATCACTGCTAGCCGACGTAGAAATTATCTGTGAATTTCCTGCCCCCCCCCAATGAAAAATCTGGTAAGTGATCTGTTGTTGTCTGAAGCCAATACATTGTGGAAAAGGCATGAACTTTTCTTGATCCAAGTACTTGTAGAAATTTATCAATTTAGTAATACAGAATATATTAAGAAATATCATAAACTCTTATCTCATTAGATAAAATGACCAAAGAGTTCACTTAAGTACTTTAAACTATAGGGGTTCTTAACCATTCTTCCCAGTTTCTCCCCAAATCATCTCCAAACAAATGGAATCAGAAAGATACCACAATTCTCAGGCAGAAAATGTCCCTAGGGAAACATTGCATGTAGAGATTTGAGCCCCCCCCACATGTGTCTCTTGAACATACATAACTTAGATTTTGATTATCCATGGACACACCCTTTCCACTTCTTTCTTTGTGATTATCTCTCAGTCTTCCATTTCTAGTACCTGCTCTAGTAGTTCAGATGGCCAGGTGAAGCAAGTGTCATGGAAATTGCTAGAAGGAAGGGGAAAGAGCGAACAGGGAGGGCAGGAGGGGAGAGGGAGGGTGAGAGGGAAGGGTAGGGATGCCAGTCTCCAAGGAAGGGAAAGGAAGTAGCTTTCTCTAGGGCAGTTCCAAGTCTAAAGTTTGAGGTGATTTTCTAAGTCAAGTACAGAACATGGTAGGGTGAAGGACTTGGTGGGAAAGCTGTCTGTGGGCATCCAAGGAACTGATGAGAAGAATAAATTAAAGATTCCTTCATATTAAAAAGGACTTTAAGAACTTAACATATTCAAAAGAAAAAAATCAATGTCCAATGGAGATTTTCATCAATCAATCATGATGAAGAGATAAGGAAGCTTTTATTTTTATCTGAAACATCTTTCTCTTGCCCTCCAAGAATCACAGGGGTAATTGGGGCTGTTCTTGGGGCTGAGGAAGACCAGGGCCCAGTGGCCTACCTGTCCTACCCTCATTCACATGGGCTTTGGGGATGCAGGAGGATGGCAGTGGTGAATAAGCCAAGCTTTTGTGTAATAAGAGCCATTTCCATTCTGTCTCAGTCCAGGGCACTTTGAACCTGGATTTACCTACCTCAGATCATATCAAAAGTGCTATCTTTATATATAGCAAACCTTATTTCTTCCTATAAAAAGCTTCAAAGGATCTTATGATTTTTTTTTTCGTTTAAAATTCTAGGCTACAAATAACTCACTTATTTTTTTTTATTAGCCATGGTGTCTTAGATTGTGCATCTGATGGTGCATAACAGAGCAAGTATCTAACCCACACATCGTTTCAAAGGCTGTAAACATTTAATGCATATTCCATCTAATAAGCAATGACATTCATACATATTAATGGCATTTACTTAATTTGGACATTCCTCTTAGCTGTGTGTGTGTGTTCATTTTTATGTGTAGGGGTATGAGCATGGAGGCCAGGAGTCAACCTCAGATGTAGTTAGTTCCTCAGGAGCCTCCCACTTTGTTGGTAGAGACAGGATCTCTCACCGAGGCCTGTGCCTCAGTGGTTAGGCCAGGCCAGCAAGCGCTGGGGATCTCCTGCGGTGCTGAGGATTGAACTCAGCTCCTCAGGCTCACACAGAAAGCACTCTAAAAAGTAGAGCCAGCTCTCTAAGCCCTGGACTCTGCTTTTTGTATTTTGGGGGTGAGTGTTAGTTCAGACCTCAAGCACCTTAGAAAACCCTTGTGAAGAGTGAACCCTAAATGTTGAACCTCTAGAGCTTTGTGAGTCCAGTGACCTCAGAGACAAGGGCTGCCACAAACCTGTCTTCAGCTGCCAGGGTTTGATGTTGAAAGGACAAAGTCATTTTGCTTCTGAAGTCGCCCTGTTAGCAGAAAGCCTCATCGAGAGGGCTGGTGAGTTTTCTCACCTGCCTTTGTTAGGAAAGAGCTATTGAGTAGGAATGGCAGATTTGACACAGTACACTAGTGTCTGTACCCCAGCTGTGCTGGGGAATGTGCAGCAGCCACTGGAATGCCCAGAGACCTCGTTTTCTCACCTGTAAAACAAGCTGATATCAGTCCATCTTTATTCCTGCAGTGGTTTGGAAAGCCTGGGAGATGATCTTTCGGAAAGTTCTTTCTTAGTGACCACCATACTTCATAATCACAAAAGATAATATGTGAGAGTGGTTCTTAGTCCTGACTGCAATTCAAAGCTTTCCCAAACGGTCCTTGAAGGTATTCTGAAGGCCACCCCTCACCGGAGAATCACCATACCTGCTGCTGTCACCAGAAAGCAGAGATGGAATTGCCTGCCTGACACAGTGACTTAAGGGAGAGATATCTGAGTGGTGATTCAGGAGGGAGTTGTGAAGCAGCAGAGAATGCCCCAGGCCTAGTGTGTGAACAAGCATGACAGGGTCGCAGTCTACTGAAGGTTTATTTCCACTGGACAGCTCTGGGAGTCAGTCCAGAGCCCACATCAGAGGTGCGAAGAAGCTGTGGGCCCCACACCTCCATTAGATATGGACTCAGGCCTATCTTCAGAGGCCTCCATTGGTTCTTCTAGCCTGCTTTGTTACAGGGCACAGGAAGTGCCAGTGGCTAGAGAGACAACCAAGTCTGCAGTAGGCAGTCACTGGTGCCAAGGCAACCTGGGCAGGACTGAGGGGCTCTGAGTGCTGGTGCTGTGTGCCATGGGATGCTGCCATAGCACAGTACTTTGTCCCTCCTTAAGGACACGGTGACCCCTACTCCTGCCCACCAGCTATCTTGCAGTTATTTCTCACTCCAGTCTCATGCTGTCTGAAAGACATCCTGAAGCTAAGGAACTCTGAGATCAAGTCCAGAAGGTCCCTGTCTTGGATGCCTCTGCAGTATGTGTTTTTGTGTGATGGGTTCTGTGTGACCCAGTGACAAGCATCATACCTGAAATACTTCCACTGCTGACAAAATAAATCAGGGCTGTCTGCCGTAGCACTGGGCTTATTAGGGGAAAATGGAAAGGGGGCATTAAATATTAATGCTGCATATTTTCCTCTCCCTTGGCGCCTTCTATGCTGCTGATAGCTGCCCAGCCAGCCTTGCCTTCTGTCTTTTTTTTCTCCTGATGATGATAGGGGACAGGAAAAACCTTCCACGAGTCAGTAAGGGGCAGGCTGTGAAATGGGGCTCTGACCGGTTTTTCTAGGCTCCTGCTCAGAAGCATCATTGTCTCCACCAGATGCCAGGGACAGTCACACTGTGAAACGTTGTCTGTAGCAGAAGCTTTCTACTCATGCTGTGTGGCAAGGCTGTAGTCATAGAGGACAGTGTCTTCCAGAAGAGAAGGAGGTTTCTCAGGAGGCGGGGTGGAGGGGCAGAAGCTCAGAGGTGTGGGCGAGGAGTCCTGAGCTCACAGTCACCACTGTTGTGAATTTGGTCTCGATTTCCAGCAAACATTCAACAAAGGTGTCCTTACTTCTAAGCCGAGGTCAGTGGGGAAGGTGTGTGCAGGTGGCTTTGAGGCTTTGAAAAGAGAATCTTCTGGAAATGCTGGTGTTTCACTCAGCCAGTTTTTAGAAATTCACCATCTAGCTATCTATTTATTTATCTATCATCTGTTTATATATCTATCTATCATCTATCATCCTTGTATCTATCAATCATCTACCTATCTATATGTCTATATAGGTAAATATTTATATACCCTTATAAATCTCATAGATAGATATAAATATCATATATTAGCTATCTAATATTTGTCTACCATCTTCTATCTAGATATATACACATATATAGATAGATATCCATATATCTATCTATCCAGTAGGTAGAGGATAGATAGATACAAATATATAAACATAATACTTAGAAAAAAACCAAAACCAAAGCAAAATATACAAAAAAAAGCAGGAACTAGTTTCTAAAAGGACTTTCTCTTAGCTAGAAATTTTGATTTTTTAGATTCAGTGGGTGGGTTTTTTTACATATGTATTTAATTTTCATGATGCAAATGATACATTAATCCAGTTTTATAAAAATTAAATCATTGTGCTTTAAGTAGGCGCTACTTCCTGGAAGTAAGTGTTCCCCAGAAGTGAGCAAATGCTTTACCGGAAGGAAGTTTCAGCATGGGTGACCCTGGGGGCATCAGCCAAGAGGGGTGGCCTTAGGTAGGCATGTGTGCCCTTTTCTTTGGATGAAACAACATCAACAAAGCTAACACACCTCTATTGCTTTCAGTGAGCGCCACTGCGGTTTAGATTGCTGGCTACTCCCTCGGGTCCCTAGGTAACCCACCTCCTTTCCCTAAGCACTGTCTACACAGGGCACAGGCTCACAACCTCTGGATCATTCCTCCCAGTGACCACTCCAGTCCTCTGTGCCTCATTCAGGAACCCAAAGGCTCTTTGTGTCTTAGAGCCTCAACTGAGTGTCTCTGTCTGGTTTTCCAGTCACCCTGACTGCCCTCTGTCCTCAGCCTTTGTGGAGGGCCACTCCTCTGCCACAGCTTTGGCACACTTTGCATGGGCATCTCTCCCACCTGATCTTGCTTTTGATTCAAGATCCACATCCCTGCTGAAGACTTCCCTTGTCTGCACTCAGCCCACAGACCCATCTCCCTATGGCTGTTAACTATTTCCCGGTGTGGTGCATTTATGCTGTTTCCTGTCTACTACCTGAGAGTCCTGGGAGAATGTGTCTTCACCTCAGTTAAAAGTATACCGCAACATTTGTTCTAGCCTAGCATGTTCCCTGCCTGCTTCTAGATACTTTACATCCATCTTCCTGTCTCATGCCACTCATATCTATGGCTGAAGACTGGGAGAGGCTGGGACTTTTGCAAAGGTTCCTTGCTGGTAGAATCGAGTGGAGGCCTCAGGGCTGAGAAGGTGACTCAGGCAGTCAGGTACTTGCCTTGTGAGCATGAAGACCTGGCCTGTTCTCTAGTCAGGTGGAGAAGAAGCATGTGCCTGCTTAAATAATGGAGAGGGGAAGACATGGGCACGCCTAGTCCCTGATGCCCAGCTGTCTAGACCAATTGGTGAATTCTAGGTTTATTAATTATCCCCCTTTTTAAAAACTAAGGTAGAGACATTGAGGAAGATACTCAGTGTTGACCTCTGGCATCTCTACACACACACACACACACTTTCAGAGAGAGAGGGGGAGGGAGAAAAGAGGGAGGAAGGAGAGAGAGAGGGAGGAGGGAAGGAGGGAGGGAGGAAGCGGGAGATTCTAAGACTGACTCCCGAAGCTGAGCAGAACAAAGGGTGTGAGGGAGGTGCACCCTGAGGGAGTGTAACACATACTCATGGTGCCTTTTCCTGTGCTCCAACCCATCTGGCCAGTGATTCCCAACCTTCATAATGCTGTGACCTCTAATACAGCTCCTTGTGTTGTGCTGGCCCCCAGCCATAAAATTATTTTTATTGCTATCTCATAATTGTAATTATGCTACTATTATAAATCATAATGTAAATATCTGCCTTTTGAGGGCCTTAGGCAACCCTTGTGAAAGAATCATTTGAACGCTAAGGGGTTGGGAGCCATAGGCTGAGAAACACTGGTCTACAGTCCCTCCAAGGAAGGAGTCTGCTTCAATGTCCCTCCATTTGTGATCCTTCTGCCTGCCATAGCTAAGGCCTGAAGAGCTAAAATCCGCAAGGAGGGAGGAGGCTGCCTGTCAGGAGGATCCTCTCCAGAAACCCCCATGGAGCCGTCAGCAATTTAGGTTAAATAAGTGTCCCGAAAACAGTGTCATGGAAGATCATGGGAAGACATTATCCATAGTTATTTACAAGAATCTCCTCAGTGGCTTCCTTAAGGAGGGAAGACACATCCCTTGAGGGAAAATTAGGGAAATTGTGTACTTATTTGGGCCATGCGGGCTCCAGTGGCCACCAGGGAAATTTATTTGTCACCAGCTAGGCTGTCACTGTGTTCCTCTTATGGCCTCCTGTGTCTCAGTGTCATTGTCATCATGGGGAGGGTCTGCAGACCATCTTCAGATCCAGAAAGGGGCTTCGTCTGGGGGCTTCTCTGGGTTCCAAGAGGATGCTGCTGTCCTGTCCCTCGAGCTGTGCCTGACGAAGCCTCTTTTGTCTTTAGTGCTCAGATGCTCCCCTGTATTGAAAGGGTCTGTCTTCCTCACTCAGAATGCAGTGCTGTAACAAAGTGAGAGGAGGGTGCTGAGCAGCCTGTGAGAGCTTGGCTGCGTGGTCAAGCCTTCCACAGGGCAGGAAAGGAACGGTAGTGTTTCCACAAGTCTGTGATCACGAATGCTTTCCAAAGTAGAAGGGACTTTTCAGACATCTAATCCTTACATTGTAAGACGTGGTGGTGTGGAGAAAACAAACAAACAAACAAACAACACCAGGACTCTAGGGGCCAGGAGAACAGGGGAGGGAGGGGCTTCCTCTTCCTCCTCCCTGCTTCCTGTCTGAGGGCCTTAAAGCCCAGGAAACAGGAACTCTACAGGAAGGTGTTGAGAAGGAGAATGAGATAAGATTCTCGGGGGCATAACAGGGGTGTGGTCAATGTTGCATTCTTTGCTTGGATTCTCACCCAAGTCCAGCTTGGTGCCCCTGGAAGGACCTACTAAAGAGTACAGGTTGTATTCTCTCTCTCTCTCTGTCTCTCTCTGTCTCTGTCTCTGTCTCTGTCTCTCTCTCTCTCTCTCTCCAACATCCTGTGCTTCATCTTCTTGAGTGCAAGGATCATGGTGTGCACCACCATGCTTAGGGTCATAGGTTGTATTTTGATATGAGTTCCTGCTTTGTTCAGCAAAATCCATAGAGGTGTTTGAAATGTATAAATTTCTTTGAGTTAATCTTGTATCCTGCTACATTGCTGAAGGTGTTTATCCTTGGAAGAATTTTGTGGGTCACTTATGTATACAATCATATCATCTGCAAATAAAGATAGCTTCACTTCCTCTTTTCCAATTTGTATCCCCTTAATCTCTTTTTGTTCTCTTATTGCTTTAGCTAAAACTTCGAGAACTATATCAAATAGATAAGGGGAGAGAGGACATCCTTGTCTAGTTCCTGACTTGAGTGGGATTACTTTGAGTTTTTCTCCATTAAGTTTGATACTGGCTGTCGGCTTCTTGTAAATCGCCTTTACTATATTTAGGTATTCTCCCTGTATTCCTGATCTCTCCAGGGCTTTAATCATAAAGGAGTGTTGGATTTTGTCAAAGGCTTTTTCCGCATCTAAGGATATGATCATGTGGTTTTGATACCTGACTTCAAGCTATACTATAGAGCTACAGTAATAAAAACAGCCTGGTACTGGCATAAAAACAGAATTGTAGACCAATGGAGTAGAATTGAGGATCCAGACATTAACCCAAAAACCTGTGAACACCTGATCTTTGACAAAGAGGCCCAAAACATTCAATGGAAAAAAAATAGTATATTTAACAAATGGTGTTGGCATAGCTGGATGGAAGTGTGTAGAAAAATGCAAATAGATCCAAACCTGTCACCCTGCACAAAACTCAAATCCAAGTGGATCAAAGACCTCAACTTAAACCCAGCCACTTTGAACTTGATAGAAAAGAAAGTGGGAAATACACTTCTACAAATTGGCACAGGCAACCACTTCCTAAATATAACACCAGTGGCACAGACACTAAGACCAACAATCAACAAGTGGGATCTCCTGAAGCTAGGAAGCTTCTGCAAAGCCAAGGACACTGTCAATAGGACAAAACAACAGCCTACAGAATAGGAAAAGATTTTCACCAACCCTACAAGTGATAGAGGACTGATCTCTAAGATATATAAAGAGCTCAAGAATCTAGAGCCCAAAACCTTGAATAACCCAAACAAAAAATGGGGCTCAGGGGGCTGGAGAGATGGTTCAGCGGTTAAGAGCACCGTCTGCTCTTCCAGAGGACTGGGGTTCGATTCCCAGCACCCACATGGCAGCTAACAACTGTCTGTAGTTCCAGTTCCAGGCAAACACCAAGACAAATAAATAAATAAATAAAATAAAGTTTAAAAAAATGGGGTTCAGATCTAAAAAGGGAATTCTCAGCAGAGGAACTACGAATGGCTGAAAGGCACTTGAAAAAGTGCTCTTCATCTTTAGCCATCAGAGAAATGCAAATCAAAACAACTTTGAGATACCACCTAACACCTGTTAGATTGGCTAAGATAAAAGGCACAGATGACAGCCTATGTTGGAGAGGATGCAGAGCAAGGGGAACACTCCTCCATTGTTGGTGGGAGTGTAAGCTTGTTCAGCCACTTTGGAATGCAGTATG
>PVIH01020823.1:0-31343 GCA_004025045.1 Sigmodon hispidus
CCTAAAGAGGCACATTCACACTCCAAAGGTATTAGCTCAACTATGTTCGTAGCAGCATTATTTGTAATAGCAAGAACCTGGAAACAACCTAGATGTCCCTCAACTGAAGAATGGATTAACAAACTGTGGTACATCTACACAATGGAATACTACTCAGCAGTAAGAAAAAATGATATCCTAAAATTCACAGGCAAATGGACGGATGTGGAGAATATCCTCCTGAGCGAAGTATCACAAACTCAGAGAAATAAGCAGGGGATGTACTCACTCACTAGTGGTCTCTAAACAAAGAAACAGGAACTTAGATTTTCTAACTGACAGGCCTACAAAGAAGGCTATAAAGCAAAATTCAGTAAACTAAAAACTTTAGTTATAATTATACTTTATGCAAATTTATATGGTAAAGTTAATATTATAGATTAATTTCATTTAAAGTAAAAATTTCCAAATACTGCAAAATAACCAGGTAAAATGATTTAATAAATAAATTATTTGATGAGTAATATTCATCTATAAATATATAAATAAGGTGGAAAGAATGAGATTAAGAAACTATTCTCCTCTGAGTAAGTAGATTTAGCCTATTTCATTCTCTCTTCTCCACAACTCCAAATCCCCCCTCCCCTTGCAAACAGTCCCAAGGTCCCACTGTCCCAATATTGCTTAATTCAGCCTCCACTCCTGGCAGATCCAGTTTTCTCCACTCCGAAAGACTGAGTTGGGTGTTCCTCCAGGAGGAGTGGGATCCAAGGAGTCAGTTCAAGGTGTTTCTGATCCCAAGCTGTTCAGTGGTTGTGGTTTGCAGCTTGAGCATGCTATATTTGTTTAGAGTCCACTAATGAGTAAGTATATCCCCTGTTTATCTTTCTGGGTTTGTGATACCTCGCTCAGGAGGATATTCTCCAAATCCATCCATTTGTCTGCAAATTTTAGGATATCATTTTTTCTTACTGCTGAGTAGTACTCCATTGTGTAGATGTACCACAGTTTGTTAATCCATTCTTCACTTGAGGTGCACCTAGGTTGTTTCCAGGTTCTTGCTGTTACAAATAAGGCTGCTATGAACATAGTTGAGCTAATGTGTTTGGAGTGAGACTGTGCATTTTTAGGGTATATACCCAGAAGTGGTATTTCTGGGTCCTTGGGGAGATTGATTCTCAATTTTCTGAGAAACTGCCATACTGCATTCCAAAGTGGCTGAACAAGCTTACACTCCCATCAACAATGGAGGAGTATTCCCCTTACTCTGCATCCTCTCCAGCATAGGCTGTCCTCTTTGTCTTTTATATTAGCCAATCTAACAGGTGTCAGGTAGTATCTCAAATTTGTTTTGATTTGCATTTCTCTGATGGCTATAGATGATGAACACTTTTTAGATTGTATTCTTCAGACTATAATACTGATGTATACAACTACATCATCAGCCTTCATGAGAAACTGTGGGGAAGGCTGTGGGGTACCTTCCTTCTTTCTCCTTTTTATACATGTATAAAAAATGAGACTTTATTCATAATAAAAAAAAGAAAAAAATCAAATGACTCTTAATGTCATTCTACTATGACAGTAATTTGGTTAGCAATTATCAGAGAATCTTTCCCTTACAGCATATTGACAATAACTATTGAAACCCACAGCCAACTGTCATAAAGATAGTGGAGACTTTGGAACACACAACTCTAAATGGGATGTGTTTTTTATAATGTTTATTCTTGTCCTTAGATATGCAGCTCTGTTTGGCAGAGTTTTCTTGCAAACTCTTGTTCTAATTTTCTCTGGTAACTTCTATTGTACCTTTGGACTGTCATGTCAAAAAGTGATAGAATATCTAGTTATTGCCTTTTTCTAAATTTTTAGCATTATTTTATGTTCTCAGGTTCCAGGTTCACTGTTTATGTATTTGAAATAATCCATTAAATTTAATTTGAGTTGAATAATTTTACATGTGCTTATAGTCCTTACTGAAATCTGATTAATACAGCTCTCATGAATTCCCATTATATTTCCAATAAACCATTAACTTGACCTATTGGAACCCTGCAAGTCTACTTCCACTTACCCATCTCTTTCCATCAAACCTCTTCCTCATTTTCTAAATAGTGAAATCTTATTGTTTTATGCAATGGCAATATAATAGTGTTCCTCTTTTAGAACCTTAAATGGTATTTGTGTAAGTATTAATTTTATTTTATTTTCTGTCTTTTTAAAGTCTTACTTGTATTTTGTGCTTGTGCTGGGAAAATAAATGAACAAAATATCTGAGTTACTATATTCAATAACATAAACTTTTGACTCCACCTTCTGAGCATAGGCTCTAAAATTCTAACATTACATAACAGCTAAAAACTTTTCAAAAAATAAAATATCTATTTTGAAAATCAAATTAAACAAATAGTATTTAAGCTTTTATGACTTTGACAATACTATTTCTACGGGGAAACTTATTTGCATAATCTACATATTTATATTCTGAACTTTATCTTTCCGTAGTATTTTTCTACATTTTAATTGTTTCTACAGTGCTGGATCTTAATAGTTTATTTAGACACTGCATAGCATAGACAAAAATTGTTGTGGTTTTTATACTGTTTCTATAAAAATGTATAAACATTTGTTTGATTTAATAAGAATGGTAAGTTATAAGGAAAGACAAAGTGTCTTGGAAAAAATCATTAATTTATACACAGAATCTGATATTCCTCTGCCGTGAGTTTGTATTAAAAGTCTATAAAAATGAATGCATGAATGGAATTCATTATGCAGTGAGATTTGCATGAAAGATTTTTGGCTAAACACATAGTGAGCAAGTACAAGAAAATCTGAAAACTCAAAAGTTAATTTATCTGAATAATGAAAAATGACCTAAGAAATAAACTAGATAATTACTGATAGTCCAAAAATATGACTTGTGAAATTGCTTGTCGATCTCTGCTTTCATTGGACATGAGTCTTGCCACCATAGACAGGGACCTGAGCCTGACTTCAACTTTCTTATTTACCAAAAGAAAGTTGTGAAAGTAAAGTTTGAGTTTGATTCTTTCAATGTAGTTCCTTACACAAGTGTTTAACTAAAATTCCAGTCTACCCTACAATATTTCTTAGTCCTTATTATAACCATAATCGTAACACATTGTTGCTGGAGTTTTCTGGCCCAGAATTTCTAATGTAGCCTTGAAATTTGGACCCAATTGCAACCTCGCTGCCACTTAAACACAAATTATCACACAGATGCTTTTGTTAATTTCACAATGATTGGCCTAAGGCCAGGTATATAACTTGCTAGCTCTTTAGCTTTAAACTAACCCATCTTTCTTACTCTGTTCAGCCATGCAGCTCAATACATTTTCTCAGCAGCATTTCTTAGCATCTTCTGGCAGCTCCAGCAATTCTATGGCATCTGTCTCTTTGTTTGACTCTGAGATTTCTCAGTCTAGTAGCTCCACCCACAATTCCTGTGTGTGTTTTTTTTTTTTTTTATTAAGCTAGTAGGTGGGATAATTGTTTAAATGATATAAAACATGTTCCCACTACAATTCCTCCCCTTTTTTCCTTGTAAAACAATATAAACCACAAATCTAATATCCTTTTTTATTTATTACCTATAATGACTTATAACCAACACTATAAACAAACATAAACATCCATAATCCATTTTTTGGAAATGTGGGTGTAGTTCCCTAGGCTACTTGAGGTATGGTGGTGCTGGCAACCCCATGAGGACCCAAAGAAAATTTTAGGATTATAGACAAGTCTTTAGTTGAGTACTCTTTAAAGCTAAGGCTGTGTTATCTCAGAAAGTTTCCTTGAAGCAATTTTGGATGTAGAGCTCAGGGGAAACTGCAACAGAGATGCTCTAAAATGCTGAGTCACCTGAGCCACTCATTTCTATTACTTAATTTTCTGGAGGTGTTCTTTGATCAAACTTTATTTTTTTAACTGGAAATAAATTCACAGCTTCTTATTTTCTATAGAAATAAAATAAAAACCTCTTCTCCAAAGCAGCATAGCTTTGGATTTTAATTTTAAAGTCAACTCATTTACAAACTATATATGTTGGATTAATCTAAGAGCATTTATAATCAAACATCTTTATTCAGGTTTAACTATGTCATTTATAACCAAAAAACTTAAAGTTGTTAACATACAATATCCATACATTCTTTATATTTTCTGATTTTACATGGCTTATTAATATTGCTCTTTATTTCTTTTTTTAAGGGCTTTATCCTTTTTTATTTTTTATTTTCTCTCTCAAGCCTACATATATTCTAAACATATTCTAAACCATTTACAGGCTCTTTTTATTTCTTTATCTGTCCCTACTGTATATCTCTTATTTTTTTCTCTTTCTGACCACATCTTTGTTTGGATAGGGTGGCTGACTCTCCCAGCTCTTTCTATTTCTTTTTGTTTTGTGACAACACCTTTAATATGCCAAGATGTGACTGAGCATTAGGGTGGGTGACTCCATCCAGCTTTCTTTATTACTTTCTGTTTCTGAACACATCCTTAATCTGCCAAGGTGTGGCTAAGGATCAAAGGTGACACTAAGGTTGCTGGTTAACTCTCCCCAACAATTAGTCTAACTTCATAAGATTTAGTTTTTTAGCAGAGGTGATGGTAGAACCCACAATTATCACTCTGGGGAATTTTAGGGTACATATAATCTCTAAGAAAAGCACTGTCATCTTCTGCTCATTACTTCATTTAAATATTTGGCAGCAAAACCTCTTAAAAGACTCAAAAGGCTAAATCAGGGAACTTCATTTTAAAGAGCCAAACCTCTGGTTGCCTCCAGTAAACAGAGTTTATACATAAAAAAATGCTGCTTCTACTAAGAATTCCTCCACCACATGCAGCTTGTTTCTTATAACAAATCATCTCTGAGACTTTGGGAACCTGCCTTGGTGTAGATTAGATGCACTTCAAAAGCCCACTATCTTGTAGCCCAAGCCCACAAGCCTCACCAGGGTGTCTCTGTGCCATGGCTCATGTGAGAGTCACAACTCCTAGAAGCTGTTTTTGGCTGTGATTCTGTGCTCTAGAACTATTTTTAATAATTCTCAAGCTTTATGTGAGTGTATATCACCAATGTTGGAAAACATATGTTATAGAAGGTTTCTGGCACAGACTTTCTTGTCTAACCATAATATTTGGAACCAATTGCAGCCCCACTACTACTTAAGCTCAAATAATTACACAGAAGCTTATGTTACTTTTACACTGATTGGTCTAGCACTCAGGCATATAATTTGCTTATTCTTTAGTCTTAAACTAACTCATTCTTATTCAGCCATACAGCTCAGTATCCTTTCTTAGCAGCAGTTTTTCTGCATCTCCTGGCAGCTCCAGCAACTCTATGACATGTCTCCTTGTCTTCTCTGCTCTAACATTTTTCCAGTCTAGTAGCTCCACCCACCTTTCCTATGTACCTTCAGCCAAGCAGCCTTTTTATTAAACTAGTAGGTCAGATAATAATTTACACTGTTGTAGAACACAATCCCACTACACCATATCAATAATTTATCTAGGCACAACTCTCAATATTTTCAATATTTAGAGACGTTGGTAATGTTGAGAAGCAAGATAACCCATGCCCAAAGCTTTAATTGATGTTATTTTAACTACATTTACACCAGTAGACCTCAGAACAGAGCTTCCATTTCACACCTGGACAGCCTTGTTCTGTTAAAATCATTTATATTTGCCAGAGACAAAATTACTCTGAAAGAAAATTGATAGTTTATTTATTCATGTAGGTAGAAGCTTATTAATAAATTTGTAAATGCTAATATATATTAACAAGAGTTTTAATACTTATTAATGACCTTAATGTTTATGAATGAATCTTGTCTCATGTCTTTTCCCCCCAATAACTCAAAGATATTTGAAAAGTTGTTCTGTTTTAGATTAAAATGAGATGACTTTGAATGACAGGTGTTTGGCTGAGATGTAGGTCTTGACAGCAGCACAGTTACTGTTTAGTTTTCCCAAGAAATGGGAGTGTTTGACTGGCTTCAAGGAGAAGGTAGTGGTTCTTCCTTAAGAGGTAAGACTTTTATATGCTAGGTGCATTGTTCTGCATAACCACATGTTTTAGTCTTTATTATGTTACTCTGACACAAGCAACTTTATGGACAAAGGGTTTCTTCAAGCTTAGACCTCAAGGGTAGAGTATATTTTGGTGAAGAAATAAAAGCATTATAAATAGCTGATAACATGCTATTTATAACTAAAAAGAGGGTAAGAAATAAATTCCAGTTCTCAACTCATTTGTTCCAAATTCTTTAAATTGGCATCCTTTTCCCAAGAAATGATTCTATCCACAGTTAAGATGAGTCTCCTCACATCAATAAGGCAAGAAAATCCCCCAGGTTGTCCCGGATGACCTGGGATCCCTTATGTAAGTATTTTCCAAACACAGCTTGAGTTTGCTTCTGAGTGTGCCCCCAAGTGTGTCTGTATACCTCTAGTGTGGCCATATGTCTCAGGTGTGGCCATGTCACAGCATGACCAAGGCTCTGCCCACTGAGCACACTCTTAGGCATGCCTTCAGGTGAGGCATGACCATAGGCGTGGGTGTATGCCCACCTGCTCCCTTTAAAAGAAATAACACATGGCGGTGGGCCTCTTTTCTCTTCTTCTTCCTCTTCTTCCTTCCTTCATTTTCTTCTTTCTCCAGCCTCCACCCCCTCTTTAGATATTCCAACCCCCTAAATAAATTCTGTGTGGCACTTGGCAGTGAAAGATTTGTGTTTCTCCTATGCACAAAATACTAACACCTTAAAAACTCATCAGTTATCACTACCCATCACTTTGCCCACAACTGGAATTACTGTGAGAATAGTCCCCATAAGAAGAGTAGGACAACTGAAAATGGCTTTCCCAGTATGTGTTATTGAAAAGACTCAATCTTTTTCTTTAAAATTTTTCTTTTAAAGATCCCTCTCTTTCAAAACTCACTTTAACCATGAATTTTATTGCCTGAAAGCATAGTCCAGTTAACTTGCTAGCTTTGTTTTATGCCCACAGTGTGCAAAAAAAAAAAAATTAAAGAGTGGTTACATTTCTTAATTTCAGAAGTAGGAAGACTGCATATAAATATGTTTTGACTCCCAAACCCCAAATACTGGCCTTTTAACAATTAAATATAAAAAATAATACTTGAGACTTTGGGTTCATAAAAGTCCATAACTAGACCCGAACAGACAAATCTTTGGTGCCAATTAACCTCTTGAACTTTCAGTATCCGTGATTACCAGTAGATGTCCGAATTATCAAGATGAGAAAAGAAAAAAGGAATCAATCAGCTTATTTCATAAAGAAGCTCCCACATTAGTGGTTTTACCTCTTACCCATGTTCAGCAATTGGTTCTATCATCATTTTGTTTGTATCAGTTTCTCATCCCACACACACACCAGAAGCCAGAAATGTTTAGGTTGACTAACTGATGCTTTATTCCATTGCATCTTTCTTATACTTCTACACACACTCCCACACACAAAATAATTATTACTTCCAAGAAATAGTATGTGAGAATGAGACCTAACAAATTGACACCTGAAATAAAGAGACACATTGATACTTTTAATTGAAATGACATTAACCAGATTACTCCCATCCATCAGTCCCAAAGAGCCTCTTTAATCTCTCAGCAGAGGCCCACAATGACACCATTTATTGTCCCTCAGCAGAGACCTGCAATTGTACTCCTTCTTTGGAATTCATTTTTGATATAGTGGAAATCTGCTAGGCTCCTCTATTCTCATTAGTATTTTCTAAGATCTTTTTAGCTCCCTCTTACCAACCATAAAACTCATTATTTGAGTTCATAGGACAAAGATTTCAGAAGCCACTGGCCTCAGATTGGTTGATGACCACTGATTACCAGAAAGCCTAGCCACCCCAAGTTATACTCATCTGATTTGAGAGAGCTTTCTTCACACTCAGAAAATCTGTGCTTTCCCTAGTTAATTTGAATCCATTAATGTTTCCTTATGGATGGAAGAGGAAAATCTAGTTCCCCCTAAGTTAACCATACTTTCAAACGTATTCATTTATTTGTGTTTCTTCTGTAAGTAACCAAACAATACTTGTTTACCAGGCTAGACTAGGTAGAATTCTAAACACAACAAAACACAAAAAGAATATCTATGGCCCCAAAGTAAAATTAAACTTACAAAATATCATATAAATAACTGTCTGAGATCATGAAAGTAATGATGCTAAGTAGTAACCCTGATCTTTGTAAACCCATGGCTTCCATCCTGAAGCTCCCTCAGGTATGAGCCTACCATAATGCCTGGATAACACTGTGGAGTCATGTGGAGGCTATGGAAAGGCAGCACAGAGCTACCCTTTTTAGGGTAGCTGTCTAAGGCCTTCCTGATGAAAGAAAGTATCTCATTAAGGCAAAATTTTAATTATGGCAGAAACTATTACCTCCCAGATACTGTTCCATTCAACTTGACTCTGGACATGCACAGTACTTGACAAAATCTGAATATATAAGATAATATGAACAATTTAATTTTGAAGGAATCTTCCTTTGAGTTTTTGCTAAGAAATTCAAAACTAAAGAGTTTCTAAGAAAGAGACTCTGCACTTCTTACCTCTAAGACAGGTTTACCAGAGATCTATTTACCTAAATCAATAAGCATTGATTTATACTTGATGTTTTGTCTTTACATATTATGTTCTCCTAGGTGAAAACAAAGCAAAAACCCTTTCCCATCTTGCTTTAATTTACTTTTCCACACTAGTTTCTGGTTGATACCTCTCTGATAACAATTGCATGGGGAAACAACCTATGATATAGCAGAATATTATTGAAAATTATTTCATTGGCTTTTTGCCAAACATGTTTAGTTATTTCCTTGGTCTTTTGGTTATCCTGCCTCTGGGTCCTGGCCCTCAGAAATGAGCACCTCACCTCTTATTTTGTGGGTCTCATGCTAGGCCAGTCATTGGTTGGTGGCTCCTAAAATTTCTGTGTTACTTTTACCTTAGCACATCTTGTTGGCAGATCAATTTTTAGGCCCAAGGTTTCATGGTTGCGTTGTTGTGCCAACCCCTTTTTTTGTAAGTCCTCCCAGGCTATAGAAGATATCAATTACAAGCTCCAAATTCCCTCCAGATAACACTCTTGTGTTTCTTTTAAAACCAGGGGAATCAGGCTTCAAAGAGAGCTCAGGCATAGCCTCTCTGAGAAAGCTTTAGAAATTTCAGTCAGAGGTGAAAGAGATAACCACTATGTAGTCATTAGGCCCGATTCTCATCACCAGAATATAAAACTTGATATGGTGTAATGCACTTGTAAACCCAGCACAGGAGAGATCTTGGGGGCTGGTTGGCCAGGCATACTAGATTCCTTGGTGACTTCTATGATGAATAGCTTAGCTGACCTGAGAATAAGAACCATTGATTCTGGATTGTTAGAGGAAAAGCTAATGTTTATCATACTCCTAATAATTTGATCCAGTCAGGTCATTTTTTTACATATACAGAGTAGATAATAAATCATCAATAAACAACAATGACTTCATTACATTTGCAGGCAAATGAATGGAACTAGAAATGATTTTGAGTGATGTAACTTGGACTCATAAAGACAAACATGGTATGTACATGTCAATTATCTCTATAAATATTTTCAATGACTCTTAAACCGTGGTTAGGTCAAATGAAAATAAAAGGAGGCATTCAGTTCAAAGTTTTTGGGAAAATTATCAACATGAAATAAGGTTATTTGAAGTGTATTTTCTGATGTCTGTGGTATTTTTGAACAGAGATTATGGCCATTTCATATAGTAAGCAATGTAGAGATTATTGCCATTTCATATAGTAAACACTGTAGATAACTTGAATAAGTTGTTGTAATTGTGGTAGTGAAATGTTAACATTTCATCACAGAGAACACTAGGCAAGTGTATATGAATGACATTTGCCTCATTTCTGCCTCATTTTTGACATTTATGTTTCCCAAACCTAGGGTTCTGATATGAAGATCTACCAAGTTGAAGGCTTGGCCTTGGCCAGTGTGTTTATGTAAAAATCACAAAAAATATTTTTTTACCCAAATACTAATGATCATGATTGCTATTTAGTAATTATATCCTAAGATGTTTCTAAATGGCTTTTATTTTCTACTTTACATTGGTAATATACTATATGATCCAGTCACCTGAATAAGAGCATGAAATTCATGTCTGCTTTGACTTGTTTGTTTTCAATCTCTTTGGTTGATGTTACACAATAAATATATAATCAAAGAGATAAACTGATAGATAGAAACATAAAATCTATTCAACTTACTGCATTTTTGTTGTGTAGTGGTGATATTAAACCCACTTGCATAAACTGAGCTCAGCACTACAAAAGTACAAGTTAAACTGAAATGCTTTGCCTAGCAGTACCTAATGAGCAACACTAGGGAAGGCCTTTTCGGGAACAGTTTACACCTGTATTTGTGTAACAAAAACAAGTGATGCTCTGGAATTTTGTTACTGGAAAATCATGATTTCTAGCAATAAAATTTTGTTTAAAATTCCAAAGTCATTTTTGTTTAGTTGTTAAGGACATACATAAGAGAGTGTGGTATAACTTATCTGGCAGAGTGTTTACTGTGCAAGAATGAGAATAGTTTTTGGAGACTTAGCACTCTAATATCTGTCATCTCAGAACTATCTCAGAACTAGGGAGGCAGAGACAGGTATATTCTGGCAATTCAATGGTCACGCAGACTGGCAAATGCTCTGAGCTTTACATTCAATTGGGAATACCTCTTTCAAAATAAAACAAACAAACAAAACTCATAAAACAAAATAGAAAAAGAGAACTTTTTTCTGAAAAGTGGAGAGATGAAGATGAGCAAAGGACAACCCAAGTTTGACCTGTATTCTCCAGAAGCACTTGAACAAGTAAGCATACACATGCCTACATAGATATCTGAACATACATACATGAACATGTACACATACACACACATGAAAAGATACAATACAAAATACTAATAAGAAATGAGTTTTAAGCAAGTCTGTCTGGAGGAGATGCTAAACTAAGCCACCTTGGGACCTTGGGACCTCCTGCCCTTGCTGGGGAGGAGATAAAGAGATGGGGAGAAGAGAGAGTGGCTGGGGAGGCAGGAGGGGGGAGGGAGTTTGAACAAGGGGATACATGGATAAAAAATGAGACTTTATTCATAATAAAAAATGACAATGGGTTGCTATGTCATGCAAAACTTAAATAAAATTTGTATGATTTTCTTCTAAAAAATTAAAGAATTACTTCACCTGATAATTTAATAAGGGTAGATTTAGCATCTACTCCAGGCAAGTTTGATTTCCTCATCCTAATATCAATATCAATACTGGGTTAGGTGTTCTTCTGGAGGGAATGGATGCTGAACTAATCCACCTTGGGACTCTTGCCCTTTCTGGGGACGAGATGGGAGAATGGGGAGGAGGGTGGCTGAAGCCTGACGGGGGGGGGGGGAGTAGGGAGGGGGAAGGAAGGAAGTTGGAAGAAAAGGATACATGGATAAAAAAGACTTTATTCGATAAAAATTAATTTAAAAACTAAGGGTAGATTTATTTTGTATGGAATTATAGATCACATCAAACTGGACATATTTAATATGAACCAGTTCATACAAATAATATTCCAAATACTAGAAACTCTAACTTATTTTAGCTTTAGTCAACTAAGAATAAGAAAGATTCCTTCTTTACAATTTCTAAGCTATCTTTAAACATCTTCCATTAATGTACAAGATTAAAAGCAACAAAATAATTGAGCTATTTAAAAAAGAAATTATCTGAAAAAGACTTTGTGTCATGCAAAATGTGCTGTATGACAAGTCTACTATCTTTTTGGAATAATAGAGGAAATGAGAAAAGCAACCTTAAGTTTGGCCAATCTTTACCATGTTTCTAAGACAACAGATTTTTTTTTCTATTTGTTTTGTATTAAATTTATGCAATTAATTACCAAGTCTTGGACTATAATAGGATGAAGCTTGGTTTTATCTGTTCTGAAAGTGATCAAATACTGAATTATGAAGTAATGCTCATGTGCTCTTGGTCACTAGCACCTGGGACTCTTACATGTTTTGCATTATTGCTAAGAGAACATAGTGATTGTAAAACAAATGTGATTATGCACACAGTTATGCACACACAGGCATAATCACATATGAGATCCACTATTATAATTAAATGTGATTGTCAGGTGGGTAAGTTTTTGACAACTGTCTTTTTAGGTTGTAATTTCCACCTAACACATCCTAGAATCACCAATGAAACTGGACTCAACATGCCTGGAGCAGATTCCCTTGGTTGCATTAATTGATGAGGGAAAGTGCTTTTAAATTGCATACTTGAGAGAAAGGCATGACACCTGGGCTATATAAGTGAAAAGTGAGCTGAGAAAGTATTCATGTATTCATTTTTATTTTCTTCTACCAAAATTAGAGGACTAGCTCCTTTTGGCACCAAACTTTGAGACTTTCTTAAAATCGCAAATTCTCCTCAGACTGCTTTTGCTATGTGACTTTTTTTTTTTTTAATGCTTTGGTGTTTTGGTAGTTTTAATGTAATTTTCTCCAATTGGTTTACAGAGTATAGAACAATCACTAGGTGTAATTTGTTGGAACAGGTAGGGCCTTATTTTAAGAAATGTGTTACTGTGGACATGGGATTTGAAGTCTCATATATGTTCAAGCCACACCCTATTTCTCAGTTCACTTCCTGTAGTCTGCTGATCAACATGTAGGACTCTCAACTTTAGCATCCACCATTCCTTCTTGCCAGTTTACATGTCTTACCATGATAATAATAAACTAAATCTTTAAAAAAGTAAGCCAACTTAATTAATGTTTTTGCTTTATAAGACTTGCCCTGTTCATGTTGTCTCTTCACACAAATAGAATCCCTAACTTAGACAGCTATGATTGTTTAGCATCCTATTTATTCACTTTTTGAATAATAATGCTTCCTCTGTGCCATTAAAATATGGTAATATTTAGCTTTGATTTTGTTGGACTCTCTGGCTTTTAAAAGGTTGGTACTGTTTATAACTGGGAAATTTTAGAGTAGGACTGAAATATTTTACATTATAAAATTACCTTAATACTATAGTAATGTTAAAGGATAGGACATTACTGAAAAGTGATGGGATCTGATTACCAGGTAGCTGAATAATTATAATGGTTATTGATATTTGTCAATGTGACAAATTCTAAAAACCTTCTGAGAGTCAGACTTCTGTACATACCTGTCTGGATTTTCTTGATTATATTAATTTATGTGGTAAAACCTAGATTAGTTATGTGTTGTACCTGTGTGCCATCCATCAAAAAGTGAGCTGAGCACTTTTTTCTTCTGACTAAAGAGTTATTGAAACCAGATTCTTACCTTTTCTGGTATTGTAACTTCTTCTACCTCATTAATTATATATAACCCAGAATTTTATAAACTGTAACTGTACAACCTATAACTGTGTATAACCTGTAACTGAGTTTAACCTGTAACTGTATATAACCTGGGCATGTGTATAACCTGAAACTACATATAAACCGTAACTGTATAACCTGTAACTATGTATAAACTGCAACTGTGTATAACCTGGACCTGTTAAACCTGAAATTGTGTATAACTTGTACCTGTATAATATGGGCCTGTAGATAACCTCTAACTGTATAACCTGTAAGTGTGTATAAAATTTAATTTTATAATATATAACTGTGTATAGTTTTAACTGTATAACCTTTAACTCTGTAAAACTTTTAACACTATATAACCTGAAACTTTAAAATCTGTAACTGTGCATAAATTGTAATTTTGTATAAGTTGAACCTGTATAATCTATAGCTATGTATAATCTGAAAATGTATAACATGAAACTGCATAGCCTGGACCTATATATAACCTGAACCTGTGTATAATCTGTACCTGTATATAACATGTTAATATGTATAATCTGGAACAGTATATAACCTGTCCATCTGTATAACCTGTAACAGTGTATAAAATAAATGTGTGTATAATCTGGAACTCTGTATAACATATACCTATGTATAACCTGAAGCTGCATATAACTTGGAAGTGTATATAAAGTGGAACTGTGTATAACTTGGATCTGTAGATAACCTGGAACTGTGTATAATCTGGAACTCTGTATAGTCTTGAACTTTATAATCTTAAACTGTGTATAACTTGTAACTATGTGTAACCTGTGCCTGTTTAACCTATAACTGTGTATAACCTATAACTGTATGCATTCTCTAACTCTATAGCCTATAGATATTTATAATCTGTAATTCTGTATGACATGGAAATTTACAACCTGTAACTGTGTATGCCCTTTAACTCTGTATATTCTGGTTCTGCATATTTTATAACTGTGTATAACCTGTAACTGTATGATCTCTAATTGTATATAACATGTAATTGTACAACCTGAAACTGTGTATAACTTGTAACAGTGTATAACCTGTAACTGTGTATCACTTGGACTTCAATTAACCTAAAATTGGGATAAAAAAAAAAAATACTTGTTTTTGTAAGTTGCTTTAGTCAGAGAAATTCATGGTAGCCACAGGAAAGAAAACTAATTCACCAGCTCACTTCTTCTTTGTCTAAGATATGATTTGTTTCCTGTCTTGAAACTAAAGTTCATATACTGCTGCTTGGAGAACTCACCAAGGAGAATGGCTTTTCTTATAACAATCAGAAAGAAGAAAATAAACCATTTTAGAAAGACAAGAAATATTATCTTGCTATATTTTCCTTCTGTTACTGGCTGAAAAACTTATTCTATCTAATCTTTTTTGCAACAATTTAAAACCACTGCTCTTGATTACCTAAATTCCATTAGGCATAAAATTATATTTGTCACTAACACACATGTCCACATGTGGGCATGCTCACGCGCTCTCTCTCTCTCACACACACACACACAGAGCTTCATACAGAAAAATAAAAAAAATTTTAATCTGGTTATCTGCTTGTCTGTGATATTTCTTATACCTGCTTCTAATCCTGTCACTCTTGGGTCTTGAAGTACTAAATGAATAAAACTTATTTTTAAAACCCCCTTTTTAAAGATAAAAGTGAATAGTTATTAACTCCACCTCTTCAGGTATTTTTTAAGTGGTGTTTTGTCCATAACTTAGTTATGTTTCTGTTTACCTTTCTTTTTCTAAATGCCATATGTGTATATATTAAGAATCTACTGATGCCATTAAACATTGTTCATATACACATATGTTTATGGGTTCACTTGGAATTGTATAATCTATCAGATAATATATTCTTGAGTTCAATGGAGTTTCCATTCTTTCTGGAGCCATTGATTAACTGTAGCTCATCGTCTAGATGTAGGTACATGTAAAATTTCCATATTATCAATTCAGGTGTTATTGTCAATATGCAGGCCTTTTTATGCAACTACATTGTTGAAGTTACGTGGGTATTTTTTCTGTCATGTCTATAAGAAACTATCATGTTTTTTAAAAAGCAAAGTTGTCCTGTTTCTTACACTCTTGAATTATCAATTTGTGTGCTTTTTTTCAAGTGTATGGGGAAGTCAGAAGACAATCTCTGCTTTATTCCTCAGGAGGTATTCACTTTGTTGTGTGAGACAGGCTTTCATTGGCTGAGAGTTTGCCAAATTGCTACCATGGCTTAAAAGCAACTCCAAAACAGATCTACATCTTTATCTCAAGTGCTGCAATTACAAGTCTGTTCCAAAATATTTGGCTTTATTTTTAGATGGTTAAACACTGGTTCCAGTGCTTTTAATTTAAGCTCTTTGTTTATAGAACTATATCTCCAGCCCATAAATACTACAAATATTATGGTTAGATATTTGTGTTACTATGCCTTCTAGATAAATTTGTGATTCTGCCAAGCATGATGTCATGCCCATAGTGCCCCTTCCTAATTAGTCACCCAAACTTCCTTTTCCCAAGCAAAGTTGGGAAAGGTAACAAAGTGCATTCTGTGTTAAACTCTCAGGCAGACTCCTCACAAGGCAAAAGCAGTAGCGGACCTGAAACAGCATTTGTAGGATAATGATTTTAATGCTCTGGTGTAATTTTACAGCAATTTAATATTTCCTATTGTGCTTGAGAAATAATCTACCTGAAGAAAATGACTTTATATTTTTGAACTTCATTTTCCTTTAATTAAAAGAAGAAAATAGAATCAACCAGAATAAATTGTTTTTAAATATCATGTGTATAGTCCATAAAACATATTTAGATGATAAATTTATCTCTGAAAGGAAGGATGTAATACAGATGGTTCAGTGTCCATGATAAGATTATAGAACACCACAGGCACCCATCTGTTTAAGAAGACTTAAAAGGTGAGCAATATCCCACCAAGCTCAGGCTGATATCCCAGTTTACAGGACTCTGGACCTGGGAAACAGCTTTTTGAACCCAACCACTGCTCAGTTCTACCTTAAATTCCATTCAGCAGGGAAAACACCTGCAGGCCAAAAGCCCCAATAAAATCCAGTTCCCTGGAAACATCCAGCTCCAAAACCCTGGCCCATTCCCCAAAACATGTCACTTCCTGTCACTTCAGTAGTAACAGGAAACCCACAGAATGCCTGACCCACAGCAGACTAAGGGGTGAGTGACACACCAACCAGTCCAGGATAATATTCCTGTCTCCTGGACCCTGACCCTCAGACATAGTGAAGGACTTTAGGTTCTAGGGCTCGACCCAGGCATTCAGTTCAGGTATCCAGCAGAGTGCCCCAAGGATAACCCCCCCCTTTCCGATTGTGGGAGCGAGTCTGGAAAACTTGCCTAAGACTTGTCCAGGCTTGCCCGGACATGTCCAAGGACCCCCTGCCCCCGTGCACAAGCACGAGCCTGGGAGCAGGCAGATAGCGGAAGGGTTGCTAAGGAACCATCAGATAACCAGAAGCATGTGACCGGGACCGCATACCACAAGAAGCCTGTAATCAGGGCCAGATGTTCAGGAAGTCCCCCTCCCAGCAAGCGACCATTTCTTCCCGCCACTAGGCCCTCATCCAATAAGTAAGAGCTGCTGTTTAAATGAGCCAATGATTTCTCTGTTTTCCCTATAACCATGCCTTTTGCTTCTATAAGCCTGCCTCCCGCTCTCCCCTATTCTATAAGAAGCCCCTGAACAGGGCCTCAGCATGTCAGTCAGCTCTCCGAGTTACTGACGCCCTAAGATATCTTCATAACCTGAATAAAACCTCTTGCTGTTTGCATCTGAACTGTGGCTTGGCTCGGTCTTTGGGAATTGGGGTCTCCTCCTGAGGGAAGGTCCTCTTCCGAGGGTCTTTCAATAGCCATTGGAACTTCCACTCCCATTCAGCTCTATCTTAAATCTAGGTCAGTAGGGAAAACCCCTGCAGGCCAGAAGCCACAGTAAATTCCAGTTTGCTCAACACCAGGAGCTCCAAAATTCCACCCAATTCTCCAGCCCAAGTCATCAACTAACAACCTCAGCACTAACCAGAAACATACAGATCACTAGATTATATTATATCATATTAAGAAACTAAGAAACAAAGAGACTAAGAGAGTTCTTCAATTCCTATTGAATTAAGAACAGCTACATGAGACCTTCAGTTCCTTAGCATCTACTGGATCTAATGTGGCTATCAAAGACCCACAGTGTGTCAACACTTACTAGATTAAGAGAGTTCAGTGTGACACAGAATATACTACTTACAAATGTACCAAGAACCCACGTTAGAGGAAGAGAGGCTTCCTGAGACACTGACACATCCAGAACAGATTGCACCAAAGTCAGATATCTGAGATTTAGACAAATCCTGTAGTAAACTTTGGAAGCAATGGGAATATGCTACTGCAATAAAACATAAAAAAAAAATGGCATCATCATAATCTAGTGGTTCTATAATAACATGACCCAAGCATGGCAATGCAAAATAAGTAAAAGAAAACAATCTTAAAAACAATTTTATTAATTTTAGAAGTCATAAAAAAGGATATAAAAATTTACTTAAAAATATAGAAGGAAATACAAACAAAAAATTACATGAGATTAACAGATCTCTGAAGGAAAATAAAGAAAACCAAGAAAAATAAATCAAACAGGTAAAGGAAGCATTACAATATTTAAAATTTGATAGAGAAGCAATAAAGAAGATATAAACCAAGGAAATGCTATAAATAAAAAAGCTGAAGAAACAAACTAGAACTACAGAGGCAAGAATAACCAAGAGAATGCAAGAAAAGGAAGAGAGGATCTGTGGAGTAAAAGCTTTAATAGTGGAACTGTAATCCTTCCCAATAGTCCCTGCAGAATCTTAGGCCTTGCAGACCTCCCAAAGGGCAGCATGATATCACATGTTCTGGCATTCACCTGGGATAGAGCAGAGCTGCTGTCACACCCCTAGGCATGGTTATGCAAACATGGGCCTACCTGCTTTCCCTCTTAAAAGAAAATGCTTACACAAAACTCTTTTTCTTCTGTTTCTCCCATATCCCTGCTTCCCTATCAGTGTGGTACCTGGTGGTGAGACCCTTTAATTATGCACAGAAAACCAACATTTGGTGCCATGACTTGATGGGCTTTCCTCAGCCCTTAAGTGTGCAAGGAAGCTGGGGCATTGATACCTCTACTGGGGACCACCTTCCACTTGCTTGGCCACAGCATATACCACCAGCTTTGATTGGTAAGTCCCCACCCCTCAGTCAGTATAAACCTACTGCCCCCAGGTGAGAACTTTGACAGTCAGGCTCTAGTTTTGTAGAGGACTACACCCAGTAAAGATCTTTACTTGGTCATGACTGTTCCTCTTCATTGACAAGCACTCACTCCTGTCTTTTTCTCCTAGTACTGAGTTTCTCCCAAGGACTTGCCCATAGGGGTGTGAACCAATGCCTTCCATGGGTGCTTTTGCTGGCAGGCACCTTGTGTTAGGGCATGGACACAGGCTGCAGGGCCAATGGGTCTTTGCATCACCTGTTGTTGGTTAGGTGTATGTTGCTGGAGCTTACCCTTTTGCTCAGATGAGAGCTTAGGCGTGTTGGTGTAATTCTGGGGCATTGTCCAAGTGTGCTACCCTGACAGTTGATGACTGATACAATGTGGTCACGCTGCCCCATGGGATCATTTAGCCAAGTGACTATCCAGGCTTGGTGAGTTCCTGGCTTCCTTAGGTCTCAATAATGGGGAATAAACCAGTGAAAAATATTCCTCCATTCTCACCCCTAGGATGTGTGCTTGAGACTCTAAAGCCACATAACTTAATACCTTATGTAGACACCACCAAGCTTATCCACTATTGTTCTAAGAAATGGCCTGGATACCCTATAGATAATAATTTAAACTGGCTACCTAGTGGCATGCTAGACTCTGATATTTTATGGGATCTCTCTAACTACTGCCAGTAAACAAGCAGGTGGAAAGAGTTTCCCAATATACAAGCTTTCTCACATCTAAGCTCTAAGCCTTTGCTCTTGGCTTCCTGCTCCCTGGCTCTTTGGCTTTTAGCTGTTCCACTAGACCCTGAAGATTTTCATATTTCACTGGATCCTTCAAATGACTCCCACCCTTAAGGTCTCAATGCTCTCCCCCTACAGCTTCTCTGACCCCCTCCTCCACAGCAACCACAACCCAGACTTCTGTGTTCACCGCTCCTGTCACTCACTCTCATGGTTCTAGGGATCCTGACCCAGTTCTGCCACTATGAGAAGTAGCAGGGGTGGAAAGGATAGTAAAGGTTTATACTCCTTTTCCCTTGTCTGAACTTTCTAAGGTTGCAAAGAAATTGTGCTCTTATACTTCTAATTCTACTATCTTTATAAAAAAAATTCTAGTATATAACTCAATCCTATGACCTCTCCTTTCACTATGTATATATTATTCTAACAAATAACCTCCTCCGTGAGGAGCACAGGTGAGTTTGGGGAAAGGCCAGAATGATACAGATGAGGTTCACCAAACAAATTCAGCACACCTTCCAGGAGCCGAGGCTGTTCCAGATGTGGATTCACACTGGAACTATAAGACACAAAGGAGAGTTTTAGCCAGGAACAATTTTGTGTCCTGCTTACAGGTGGGTCTGCATAAAGCTGCTCTGAAGGCAGTCAGTTTTGAGAAACTACAGAAAGTAATTCAAAATAAACAGAAGAACCATCCCAGTTTTTTGAATGCTTAACAAATGCACTGTTACAGTACACAAATTTAGATCCTGCATGCACTGAGGGCTGACAGCTTCTTCTGACCCATTTGTTTACCCAGAGCTACCCAGACATTAAGGCTAAACTTAGGTCTTTCGAGAGGAGCCCACTGACTCCACAGGCAGATGTCTTGGCACAGGCTTTTGAAGTTTATCACTGGAGAGACAAAAGCAAGAACCAGGAGAAATACTTCCTGCTGGCTAAGGGCATCTGACTGGTCCCTTAACCGCTTCCCACTGTTAGCAGTCAAAGGAATCCTGGTGCATGCTTTCAGTGTGGCCAGGTTGGCCATTGGTATTTCTCATGTTTGGTTTCTTGGAGGCCATCCAAGCAGTGTCCTAAGTTTTATAAAACCCACTGGCTAGGTGATTGTTTATGCACACAGAAGGGCAAGGAGACAGTGTGCCTGGACCAATCGGATAATCTCCTGGGCCTAGCCATCGATGAGTGATGGGGCAAGGGCTCCCTTAGCCCAGTAACTGTCATTGCACAAAGGGAGTCATGAATGGATATAGTGATATCAGGGCATTGCATATCTTTCCTGATAGATACTGCAGTCATGTTCTCTGTTCTGTAGGAGTACTTGGGTCCAACCTTTCTTTCAAGCCTTATCATTGTTGGGGTGGGGGGTAAGCACATGTGGCCCCACCAGATGCCATCACTTAATTGCATTTTTAGAGGTATTACTGTCACCTAGTCATTTCTGGTCATGCCAACCTGCCCAGCAGCCATAGTGGGAAGCGATATTTTAACCCAAGTGGGAGCTTTCATTTCATTTAGTGATCATAGCATCTGGCTGAATCCATTCTCACCAGCTGTTCCAAATGTCCCCTTGCTTTTTTAGCTATCCACTCAACCTGTAGGTTCTAACACTCCTTATCCCCTTCTAGCCTCACTGTTGGACCTACAAGTGTGAGAGAAAGACACACAAAATTCTTCCATGGCTAGACACTATCTGCCAGTTATGATCCAGTTGCAAGATCCTACCTGGTACATAGCAAGGGCTCAGTATCCACTGTCATTGAAAACCTTAAAGGACTCAAACCTATTATTTCTGATCTCTTAAGGAAATGACAACTTTGCTCCATTACTTCCTCTTTTAACACTCCCATTCTTGCAGTTAAAAAGCCTAATAGAGCCTATCACCTAGCCCATAATCTTAGGTTCATTAACTCCACTGTAGTCCCTGTCCATCCTGGTGTGGTAAATTTGTGTACTTTACTGTCTACCATTCCTCCAGGAACTTCCCACTTCTCTGTCCTAGACCTAAAAGATGGCTTCTTTCCTACACCACTTAAGACCCAGTCTCAGAATATCTTTGCTTTCACCTGGGCTGACCATGACACTCACCTGTCCACACAGCTCACTTGGACAGTATTACTACAAGGATTTAGAGACAGCCCACATATATTTTGTCAGGCACTAGTTTCTGACCTATGCTCTCTATCTCTCCACAAATAAAAAATTATACAATACGTGGATGACATTCTCATCTGAAGCCCCTTATTGCAGAATAGCCAAACTGACAACTCTGTCCTCCTAAACTTTTTGTCTAGGAAGGACTATAGGATCTCACCCTCCAAAGTCCAGTTTTCTACCCCTCAGGTCACCTATTTAGGTCTGACTATTACTCCAACCCACAAAGCTATTACTGTAGATAGGAAGCAGCTCATTCAATCCCTGACAGCCTCTACTACAAAGCAAGAGAGTCTATCATTTCTGGGAATAGCTAGTTTCCTAAGATTATGAATACCCTTGTTCTCCCTCCTGGCTTTTCCCTTATATGAGGCAGCACTAGAATACCCACTGAAACCCCTTCTCCACCCTGCTGTAAAACCTTTTTAAAAACTCCAGCAGGCCCTGCTCTGAGCTTCACCCCTTCACCTTCCAGACCTAACTCAATCCTTCTCCCTTTATGTGACAGAAAAACAGGGCTTTGCTCTTGCTGTTTTGGGTCACCAGCTAGGACGTTCCTTTTCTCTGGTAGCATATGTATCAAAAAGATTAGTTCTCACCACTCAGAGATGGGCGCCATGCATATGTGCTTCAGCAGCTGCAGAGCTCCTCATCTGAGAGTAGAAGAAGTTAACCATTGGGTCACCTATTACTGTTCTTTCCCATCATAATCCTTCCCACCTTCCTACCTATAAGGACTTACATACCTTACCCCCTTCCCAAGTCTTTTCCCTTAAACTGGTGTTAGTTGAAGATTCTACTCTCACCTTTCATCCCTGCCCACCACCCCTGCTGAATATTGCCAATCTTCTCCCCTGCCCAAGTCAGGAACACACCCTCTCCCATGCAGGGAGAGCTACTGCCCATCTCCCTGCATATATGGGAGGGTACATTGCCTCAGGTCACTTATACATTATATACAGATGGTAGTTTATTTCTGCATAAGGGAGCTTGAAAAATGGGCTCTTTCATAGTATCTACTATGGAGATTGTGGAGGCTGATGCATTGCCTCCTCAGACCACAAACCAATGGGCTGAATTGGAAGCACACACACAAGCCTTCCGGCTGGCAGAGAGATGGTCTCTAAATGTTTATATAGACTCTAAGTATGCTTTTTATATTCTATTTTCCCACACTGCTATCTGGATGGAGTGTAGGCTCCTCACAACAATGGGAGGTTCAATTTTAAATTTGAGCAATATCATTGAGTTGTTGCAATCTTTTAACATCTCTGAAGCTATAGAAATTATCCACTGTTGGTCTCATAAGACAGACAGTTCCACTGTCTCCAAGAGAAACAACCGAGCTAATCAGGCAGCCAGAACAGCAGCCCTTCAGGGCATTGTTACAGCCTCATCATCTTCACCCCAGGGAATCCATGCACTACCACCCACTAATTCACCTAGTAATAGAGAAATCCGGTCTTATCTGCACAAAGTCTTTCACCCAAACTGTCAGACACACTTTGTTAAGACCCACCTTCATCTTACTTCTGAAGATCTACAATTCTTAAAATCTATCACTGCCTCTTATGCAATTTGTCAAAAGTCGAACCCTAATTCCAGACACCATGGCAACTCCTTCCTTTCCCACCAGGCCAGGTGGTTAATCCCAGGGACAAGCTGGCAGTTAGATTTCTCCCAGATGCCTATAGACAGATGGGTCAAATATCTCTTAGTCCTTGTGGATACATTTCATGGTTGGGCAGAGGTATATCCCACCAATAATAAGAAAGCTCAGACAGTCTTTGAAATTCCTCTCTGGGCAATAATTTCCTGGTTTGGGATTCCAGCCTCTTGTGAATCTGACAATGGTCCTGAATTTACTTCATAAGTTTCTCAATGTTATCTTGAGCCCTCAATATTCCCTGGCAAGTCTTCAGGCAAGGTAGAATGGACCAACCATTCCTTAAAGGATATATTTCTTAAAATGTCAAATGAACATCTGCTAGACTGGCTAAAGTTGCTATTCCTAGTACTTTTCAGGCTTAGGGACCTTCCAAAATAGCCTCTAAATATCTTACCCTTTGAACTTTTGTATGGAAGGCCTGTCTTATCCTTGGAAGTGTCTTCCAAATTTTCACCCCTTCCTGACCATCTTTTTTCTCTCCTCCTCCGTCATCTTCAGTCCCTTCTATGGAATTTTGTGGATGACATCTTTCCCAAACCGTGTTCTGATTCATAATGCCCACCTCAAATTAACATTGAGGATCAAGTTCTACTCTCCCCTCCAGGTCAATGACCTTTCCCTCTCACCCATAGTGGATGGGACCCTATAAAGTAATTCTGACAACTCCCACCACCACTAAGCTTGAAGGCTTCCCACCCTGGATTCATTTCTCTAACTCTAAACCTTTTATTTCTCCTTGCCTCAAAATAGCCAAGTAATCGACCCAAAATCACAAAAGAAACCAACTCCACCAATCCTGTCCCCTGTCTAAGCTTTCATTACAGGTTGCCAGAGCAGAAACTGAGATTGATATCTAGTAAACAAAGTCCCTGAAGCAGTTTGCCTAGGGCCTCTATTCCACAGACCAACTTTTCAGGGGTTGTCACCACATGAGGACTTAGAATTGATTACAGGTAAAACAAAGACCATTTTCCACCCCCATTCCCTGAGCCTGAGAAAAGAAGCTTATGGGAGTTCAGGTAAGCAAAATATGAGACACTTTAATCCCTTTCCTTTTCCAGACCTAGCAAGGGTTCACAAGCTTTATTATGCAGGCATTAGACAATGGAGTCCCTTAGAGAAAAAACACACTTTGCAGCTACCTCACAGTTTATTTAAAAATAGACAAAGAGCCCCACTTCCAAGCCTGTTTCTCTCTCTGTTCTCCTCTTAATCTATCACTCTCAAAGTTCTATCACTAACTCATATTTTTTTTTTCCACAAAATTCACCACACCATGACTCAAGCCTCTGGACTACAGGATGAGTTGAGAAACCCTGCAAATATCTCTATCTTTGTTTCAGCCAAAAGTAACCTTGCAGGGATTATGGCAACCATGTTCATTATCCTCTCCCCATAATCCCAGTTTATATATAATTATATATATATATATATATACACATATATATGGGTAAAATGTAATGTAAGCATTCCCAAAAGTCCTTACAACCCCTGAGGCCTTGCAGAACTCCCAAAGAGCAGCATGACATCACATTTGCTGGCATTCACCTGGGACAGAACAGAGCTGCTGTCACACAACTAATTGTGGCTATGCAAACATGGGCCCACCTACCCTCTTAAAATAAAATGCTCATGCAAAACTTTTTCTCTTTCTCTTCTGCTTCTCCTGTGTCCCTACTTCACTGTTAATAAACTCTAGTGTGGTACCTAATGGTGAGACTCTTTAATTGCTCACAGAAAACCAATAAGAATTAGACACATCAGTCACAGAAAACTCAAAACTAAAAAGTCATAACACAAAACATCCAGGAAATATGGGGCACCATGAAAAGAACAAATCTTAAAATAATTGAAATTAAAGAAAGAAATGAATACCAGCTCAAAGAAGCAGAAAATGCATTCCACAAAATCACAGAAGTAAACTTTCCCAATATAAAGAAGGAAATGTCTATAAAGATATAAGAAGTTTATTAAACATAAGATCAACTAGATTCCCCAAAATATTTGCTTGCTAGATAATAATCAATCCACTATACCTACTAAATGAAGAAAAAAATACTAAGAACTACAAAGGAAAAAGGCCAAGTTTTATATAAAAATAGATCCATCAGAGTAACAGATTACACAATGAAAAAAATAAAAGCAAGAAGGTCCTGGTCAGATGTTATATATCTTCTATTATTCTCATGTTTTGGACTATGATTGCCAGCTCAGACTGCTATACTCAACAAAATTATCAATCACCATAGATGGAGAAAACAAGATACTTCATGACAAAACATGATTAAAACAATACTTATTCATGAGTCCACCCCACAGAAAAAGCTAGAGGGAAAACTTCAAACTAAGAAAACTAGATATACCCATTTAACCACTAGCAATGGATAAGTGCACAAAAGAAAAACCCAAAGAAAGAAAACACACACACAAACTACTACCAAAAATAACAGAAAATAACAATCACTGGTCATGAATAGTTCTTAATAACAATAGACTCAATTCACATCATACCCCCATACATGAACAGTCGGAGACTTCAATATCCCACTCTCACAATAGATAGGTCTACTAGACAGAAGCTCAAGAGAGAAATAAGAGACCAAAGAGATGGTTTGAACCAAATATACTTAATAGATTCATACAGAACTTTCTACATAAACATAAAAATGATACTCTTTACTTAGCACCCTATGGAACTTTATTTAAAATTGACAAAATACTTGGTCATAAAGCAAACATTAATAGATTCAAAAATATAGGAATAACTCCTTGTATTATTCAGAATACTATGGCGAAAAGTTAGACTTCAACAGCAACAAAGAAAAATCACAAAATGCCTACTAATTCATGGAAATTAAACATTTTCAGTATATTTCCCCCTTTTTGGTGAAGTACAAATGGGCTCTTGCAGTACAGATTATGAAGTATAAATGATATCATCTGGAACAGTACCTGTGTTCAATTCCAGTGGTATCCACTGTTGAAAGGTTAAATTTTTGTCTAGCTCCAAGATCTCAATCAACATTCATAAATAATCACAGAAAATCTTATATTAATCATTTGGTATTTGGCCTATGGCTCAGCATTTTTTTGTAGCTAGCCTTTGTATCTTAACTCAGCCCATTTTTATTAAGCTGTGTATTGTTCCATAGCCCATGGCTTACCTGTTTTTCACATCTTACTTCTTTAGGTGGCAGCTGGAACCTCTCAGAATGCATTTGCTACAGTTTCCTCAAAAGTCCTGCATGTAGACAACTATAAAACTGATAGCTAAGAAAATCCAGCCTCATACTCTGTACATCCAAAATGTCAAATAAACTCTATGCTTTCCTATCACATAAAGAGAAAACAAAAATATAATAGAAGTAGCTTTCCCAGTCTTGAATATTATCCCAGCTTTCTCAGCATCTCGTAAACATGTTATTTCACCAAGACAACAGGAAAAAATTTTAAAGGAAAAATTCTTATATTCCTAAGTGATGATATGAGTTATCTTTTGTTGTTCAGTGGGTTATAAATGTTTTCATTATTTTGTGTGGGAGGGTCATTATGAGGGAGAAAGCTAAGCAAGGAAGGTTAGACTTAGGCATGTCTTTTTATATGCAAAACAAGTAAAGGTAAATTATCAAATTTAAATTAAAGTAAAAAGCAACTATTAATGTCAAATATTTTATATTGGCATGAATTCTTGTATATTGATTTAAACTTAATTTCATTTTTGTTAGAAAATTATATATAAATATGTATATATATGTTTCTAACTTTGTTTAAGTTATTTTTATATGTTGGTACAAATCTAAGGTTTTTGTTTTAAATATGTGTGATTCTACTTTTGTATGAGGCATTCTACCTATGCATGTTATTTAAGAACAAAATGTAAATGTAGACAAATGTAGTCCTTGAGTGTTATTATTACAATTTATTTACAGTAATTAAATCATCTAACAATCAAATTTGTGGCAAAACTAGGTGTGTTTTCAAGGTTAAACAGAGCTATATTTTAGATAGACTAATGAACTTCAAACAACTTAGAGACCAAAAAATATGATATTTAAGATGTTTTAACAACTTAAAGCTTTTTATGAGACAGTATTACACATCAGCACCTGGTGGCACAAAGTTACTTTGAAAAGAATGATGGGTGTCACAAAACCTCCATATGGAATTTGCTTTTATTGTTGCAAAGTTAGTCACTTGACAAGAAACCTTCCTTGCTTCTATTGCTAGCAGTAGGCTATTCATCATGAATAGGCAGGACACAAAAGAAGAAACTGCTAAACTTTGCCAATGGTAAGACAGTTCTTCAAATTTTTTCTGTTTCACAGAAAGATGGATACCCCACCATTATAATGAAAGCTTGGATAACTCTCCTAGAAGCTAGCAGTGTCTGTGATTTCTATAGTTCTAGAAGTTTCATGCCCTGCACTTCCTGTCAACTCAGGTAATATTATATCCTTTCTAAGTGTTTACTGGGGTTGAAGATTAAATAAGAATAGTTACAATTTTTCCTGTTACCAAATTCAGAAAAGAAACTACAAAAAAATGAAATATTTAATATGTTGAGAGACATGAAAGCTTAAATTGTTTATGTATAAAACATTTTAAGGCATAAAAAATATATTTTTTAGTATGGTAGTACAAGTAATGACAAAAATTAGTTTAGTTATAAAACTTTGTATTCACTAAGATTGGACAGATACAACATTCTTTCTCTAAATTTGCCAAATACATATGGACTAGATATTGTACATGTAATTTTTATCTGATAATTGCTTTTATATTATGTAATCTTATTATGTAAAAGCCTATTTTAGTTAGATGAAAAAGAAGACATTTTGGGTTATTTGTATAATCTTTAAAGGTATAAGGCTGTGATTAGTGTAATAAAATGCTGAATTGCTGGTATCTATGAAGAAGACAATAGAAGTGATTTCTTGAGAGAGAAAATAAAACAAGGAGGAATGTAGACATATGGGACATACCAAATGGAAAAGAGGAAAATCCATGTGATAGCCCATGGATTAAAATGGATAGGCTGGTCTGCTGAGTCCCAGTGCACTCTGGAGCAGGGGCACATAAACTCTGCAGGTCATCATATCCACAGCTCCTGCTGAGGGAAGTTGCACGGCCACCCACCACCACCTTGAACTCAGTGAGCCAACATCTGCAGGGGTCTCTGAAGGACAGACTCAGACGCCGCCCAGAGTTGAGGAGGGGTCACCAGGCCCAAGTGTTTTATATCCCAGTCTGGGAGGGAGAGTTCATCTCCCATACCTTCCTGTTCCACTCCCAGGACCAAGTGCTGTCTGCTAAGTCCCAGCACACTCTGGAGCAGGGGCAGATAAACTCTGCAGATCATCATACCCGCAGCTCCTGCTGAGGGAAGTTGCACGCTATCCACCATCACCTCGAACTGAGTGAGCCAACATCTGCAGGGGTCTCTGAAAGACAGACTCAGACCCTGACCAGAGAGGGGACAGGAGGCACACAAACCCGAGTGCCACAACTGACCAGGAGCCATCTAATCATGAACCACTGAAGCCATGGACAAACATCAGTGCAAAATATTACATAATAAAACAAAAGACAACATGGTAACTCCAGAAGAGAGTGGCGATCTTACAAATACAAGACCTGAACTGAGCAATGAAGAGGAAACAGAAGCAAGCAACACCAAAAATTACTTTATGATGATCATCAATGCTCTAAAAGAAGATATGAAAAAAAGCCTTAAAGAAATAGAAGAAAATATGAACAAAAAATTGGAAGAGATGAACAAATCTATGAAAGAAACATGCCAGGAACTAAAAGCTGAAATAAAAGCTGAAATAGAAGCAATAAAAAAGGCACAAAATGAGGCAAAGATGGAAATAGAAAACCTGAAGAAAAAAGCTGGAACCATAGATACAAGCATAACAAACAGAGTTCAAGAGATGGAAGATAGAATCTCTGAAGTGGAAGACTCAGTAGCTCAAATAGATATATCAGTCAAAGAAAACAGTAAAACTAAAAAAGCCATAACTCAAAATGTTCAGGAAATCTGGGATACCATGAAAAGACCTAATTTGAGAATAATAGGAATAGAAGAAGGAGAAGAACACCAGCTCAAAGGCACAGATAATGTTTTCAATAAAATCATAGAAGAAAACTTTCCTAACCTGAAGAAGGAAATGCCTATAAAGATACAAGAAGCTTACAGAACACCAAATAGATATGATCCCCCAAAAAAGTCAGTGAGCCACATCATAATCAAGCCACAAAACATACGGAACAGAGAAAAACTTTTAAGAGCTGCAAAAGAAAAGGTCGAACTCACATATAAAGGCAGACCCATCAGAATAACACCTGACTATTCAATGGAAATGATGAAAGCTAGAAGGGCTTGGTCAGAAGTTATAAAGATGCTAAAATAGCATGGCTGCCAAACTAGAATACTATACCCTGCAAAATTATCAATCACCATAGATGGAGTAAGCAGGGTATTTCAGGACAAAGTCAGACTGAAAGAATATCTATCCACCAACCCAGCACTACAGAGAGTATTAGAGGGAAAACTCCAACCTAAGGACCTCAGATAAACCCCAGAAATCACAAACAATCAATAAGTCCACTGAAGAATACCCTAGAGAAAGGAAATACAAACAGGTTGCCACCAAAAATGGCAGGAAATATGAATCAATGGTCACTAATTTCCCTTAATATCAATGGTCTCAACTCTCCTATAAAACGTCACACACTAACAAGATGGATACAACAACAGGAGCCATCCTTCTGTTGCCTACAAGAAACACACCTCAACTGCAAAGACAGACACAGGCTTAGAATAAAGGGTTGGGAAAAGATTATCCAGTCAAGTGGTCCTAAGAAACAAGCAGGGGTTGCAATCCTAATATCTAACAAAGTAAACTTTAAGCTAAAAGCAATTAAAAGGGACCAAGATGGTCACTACTTATTCATCAAAGGAAAAATTGGTCAAGAGGAGATTTCAATCTTAAATATTTATGCTCCTAATATAGGGGCACCTACATATGTAAAAGAAACACTGCTAAAGCTCCAATCCCACATCAATTCTTACACCCTAATAGTGGGAGACTTCAATACCCCACTTTCAACCCTGGATAGATCAACTAGACAGAGCCTCAACAGAGAAATAAGGAGTCTAAATGAGGTTATGGTGCAAATGAATTTCATAGATATCTACATATCCTTCCACCCAAAGGCATAGGAATATACATATTTCTCAGTTCCTCATGAAACTTTCTCCAAAATTGACCACATAATTGGTCATAAAGCAAATATCAGCAGATATAAAAAAATCTAAATAATCCCTTGTAACATATTGGACCACCAGGGCCTAAAGTTAGAGTTCAACAACATCAACACCCAAAGGAAGCCTACCAACTCATGGAAACTAAACATCAATCAGCTTAACCATCTTTGGGTCAAGGAAGAAATTAAGAAAAAAATCAAAGTCTTCCTAGAATTCAATGAAAATGAATCTACAATGTATCCAAACTTGTGGGACAAAATGAAAGCAGTCTTAAGAGGAAAATTCATAGCGCTAGACGCCTATATGAAAAACCTTGAGAAATCCCACACTAGAGACCTAACAGCACAGCTGAAAGCCTTAGAACAATTAGAAGCGAACTCACCTAGAAAGAGTAGACGGCAGGAAATAATCAAACTTAGAGCTGAAATCAATACAATTGAACCAAAAAGAACAATACAAAGAATCAACGAATCTAAGGGTTGGTTCTTTGAGAAAGTTAACAAGATAGATAAGCCCTTAGCCAAACTAATCAAAAAACAGAAAGAGAGTTTCCAAATCAACAAAATCAGAAATGAAAAGGGGATATAACAGCAGACCCCCAGGAAATACAGAGAATTATCAGGTCATATTTTGAAAATCTGTATTCCACAAAAATGGAAAACCTAGAAGAAATGGACAGCTTTCTGGACAGGTACCATCTACCAAAATTAAATGAAGATCAGATTAATTACCTAAACAGGCCTATAACCCTTAAGGAAATTGAAACTGTTATTAAAAACCTCCCCAAAAA